>CM065375.1:18757257-18767257 GCA_033032245.1 Poecilia picta
TATTAATATTTAATATTTAGTCATATTTGACACGGAGCCGCTTCTACTCCACCTGGTAGAGACTTTCACACCGAACCTGTTTAAAGCTGCAGCATCTAACTTAAAAAAATACATTTTACATGCGTATTAAAACTTTTGCTGTCCTAACATGAGACAGATAATCTCTAAAAAATAATTGATCTCCTCCCTGTTACTCCGCTCAGTCAGAAACAGCCAATCAGAACTAGCATAACCAGCTAGCCGCTATGCTAACAGGAAGTTTTCATTCAGTAACTCTGGATTGTTTATTGTAATGGATCCTGTTTTTGCCTTTGAATGTTAAGTTTTATACTTGGATTTTTTGTCAATGTTGAGAGGTTTTATTTTGGCTCTTTGCATTATTGAGCCTCTTCAGAGCCTCATATGTTATCAGTTTGTTAAAGATAGTATTATTGATAGCAGTTCAATTTGCACAATGCCTGTTTTGTTTAGTTTTCTTCTTGGAAAAGTTATTAAAAACAAGTTTTTGTCTAAATTAAGGTGAATTCATGGTTTCTTTTTCTACATAATGTAACGGTAGTGTTTATGATAAAAAATAAATAAATAATAATTATGTGATCGGTATCGGGGATCGGAATCGGCGATTGGCCCTCAGGGGTGATCGGGAGAAAAAAACCTGATCGGCACATCCGAAATGGGCGAGAGGTGAAAACATGGATCTGTTGGAATGCTACTACTCAAGTAACCCTAGTCAGAGGGGCTACATGCAAAGACTGTGGGAGGAATGGTTACTTCGACATCCCCAGTCAACACTAACTGCTAAGCAACTAGTGGCTCAGTGTTCCAACATCCGCAAACGGCAACTGCTGTCGCAACTTGAGATTGACGAGGTACAACACAAATGCTATGGCAAAGGGGAGGAGCCAGAACGCCAGGTCAGAGGGGAGTTAACTACCCACCCAGAGACTGGGTATGTAGCCCCAGTAATGAACGAACCATCAGAGCTGAACGAGGCAGCAACTGACCTGAGAGAGAGAATCGTGGCCGTAATGAACACCAGACAACCCCGACGCCAATTACAACGGCTGAGTGAAGCACCACCAGAAAGCCTAATTGAAGATGTGAATGCGGCATTGAGAACGATCCCTACCAACACCATAACAGAAACCAATGAGCTGATATACAACTCAGCATCAGTGATCCTTGAGATGCTTGGCTATAAGAGGAATCATGAGACCCAATACCCACCATGGAAAAGACGGTTAGAGGCTAAGATCAAGATAACAAGGAGGGAAGTGAGCCAACTGTCAGAGCTCCAAAGGGGTGCAATGAATAGATCAGTACACAAGAAGTACAGCCAGATGTCCATACCTGAAGCACTCGAAACTGCCAAACAAAGGCTCCAAGCCTTGGCCAGCCGCCTGAAGAGATACACAAGAGAGAATGAAGCCAGGAGGATTAACCGGCTCTTCCACACCCAACCAGCTAAAGTGTACTCTCAATGGCAGGGTACTAACAACAGAGCAGACCCACCAAGGCTGGAGACTGAACAATACTGGAAAGGCATATGGGAAAGGGAGGCGACCCACAACAGCAATGCAAAGTGGCTGACCTCTCTACGAGAGGAACACAACAACCTCCCTGAACAAGCCCCAGTAACCATCACTGTGGCAGATGTCCAAGAAAGAGTCTCGGGTATGAAAAACTGGACAGCACCAGGACCTGACATGATCCATGCCTACTGGCTAAAGAAACTCACTGCCCTCCATGAGCGACTGGCAGCTCAAATGAACCAGCTGCTACAAAATGGGATTCACCCTGAATGGTTAACTGAAGGTCGCATGATTTGGCCCCTCAGCCAAATCATCAACAAGACTGGCTACGGATACCGACTGAAGAATGGGGCCACAATCAGTCACCTCCTCTACATGGATGACATCAAGCTGTACGCTAAGAGTGAGCGAGACATCGACTCACTGATCCACACCACCAGGATATACAGCACTGACATTGGGATGTCATTCGGACCAGAGAAGTGTGGTCGGATGGTTACAAAGAGAGGGAAGGTCGTCCGCACAGAAGGGGTCTCACTCCCAGAAGGAACAATAGCAGACATAGAGCAAGGTTACAAGTACCTGGGAATACCAGAAACAAATGGCAACCTCGATGAGGTCACAAGGAAAGGAGCCACAGCCAAATACCTCCAACGAATAAGGCAAGTCCTGAGAAGCCAGCTCAATGGCAAGAACAAGATCCGTGCAATAAACAGCTATGCCTTACCAGTAATCAGATACCCTGCCGGAATAATTAGCTGGCCAATGGAAGAGATGAAGGCCACGGATGTTAAGACTCGGAAGTTACTAACCATGCAAGTAGTGTTCCACCCCAAATCCAGCACCCTGAGACTGTACACGAGCCGTAAGGAAGGAGGCAGAGGACTAGCGAGTGTGAGAGCCACTGTCCAGGATGAAACATCCAAGATTCATAAATACATCAAGGACAAAGCCTCAACGGACGATATGCTCAGGGAATGTCTCAGGCAATGGGGAACACAGGATGAGGGGCTAGAGGTTCCATCATGGGAGAACAAGCCCCTACATGGGATGTACCACCGACAAATAACCGAAGTGGCTGATATCAGGAAATCCTACCAATGGCTGGACAAAGCTGGACTCAAGGACAGCACAGAGGCTCTCATCCTGGCTGCACAGGAACAGGCCCTAAACACCAGAGCAATAGAGGCTCAGATCTACCACACCAGACAAGACCCAAGGTGTAGGTTGTGCAAGGAGGCCCCTGAGACAGTCCAGCACATAACAGCAGGGTGCAAGATGCTGGCAGGGAAAGCGTACATGGAACGACATAACCAGGTGGCGGGCATAGTGTACAGGAACATCTGTGCAGAATATGGACTGGAAGCCCCGAGATTGAAGTGGGAAACACTCCCAAAGGTGGTGGAGAATGACCGAGCTAAGATCCTGTGGGACTTCCAGATCCAGACAGACAAGATGGTAATGGCGAACCAACCGGACATTGTGGTGGTGGATAAAGAACAGAGGAAAGCCGTTGTGGTGGATGTAGCTATACCAAGTGACTACAACATCAGGAAAAAGGAGCATGAGAAACTGGAGAAATACCAGGGCCTCAGGGAGGAACTGGAAAAGAACTGGAAGGTGAAGACCACAGTGGTGTCTGTGGTCATCGGGGCCCTCGGGGCAGTCACCCCCAAACTGGAGCAGTGGCTAAAACAGATCCCAGGAACAACATCAGACATCTCAGTCCAGAAATGTGCAGTACTAGGCACAGCCAAGATACTGCAGAACCCTCAAGCTCCCAGGCCTCTGGTAGAGGACCCGAGCTCAGAGGATGAAAGAGACCACCCGCAGAGGGTGAGAAGGGAATTTTATATATATATATATTATATATAACAGTATATATATATAATATATATATATATATATATATATATATATATATATATATATATATATATATATATATATATATATATATATATATATATATATATATATACATATATATATATACACAGTAGTGTGAAAAAGTGTTTGCCCCCTTCCTCATTTCCTGTTTTTTTGCATGTTTGTCAAACTTAAGTGTTTCGGAACATCAAACCAATTTAAACAATAGTCAATGACAACACAAGTAAACACAAAATGCAATTTGTAAATGAAGTTGTTTATTATTAAAGGAGAAAAAAAATCCAAATCATCATGGCCCTATGTGAAAAAGTGATTGCCCCCTAAACCTAATAACTGGTTGGGCCACCCTTAGCAGCAACAACTGCAACCAAGTGTTTGCGATAACTTGCAATGAGTCTTTTACAGCGTTCTGGAGGAATTTTGGCCCACTCATCTGCAAAGATGAGTGGGCTAATTCAGTTACATTAGAGGGTTTTCGAGCATGAATGGCCTTTTTAAGGTCATGCCACAACATCTCAATGGGATTCAGGTCAGGACTTTGGCTAGGCCACTCCAAAGTCTTCATTTTGTTTTTCTTCATCCATTCAGTGGTGGACTTGCTGGTGTGTTTAGGATCATTGTCCTGCTGCAGAACCCAAGTTCGTTTCAGCTTGAGTTCACAAACAAATGGTCAGACATTCTCCTTCAGGATCTTTTGGTAGACAGCAGAATTCATAGTTCCATTTATCACAGCAAGTCTTCCAGGTCCTGACGCAGCAAAACAGCCCCAGACCATCACACTACCACCACCATATTTTACTGTTGGTATAATGTTCTTTTTCTGAAATGCAGTGTTCCTTTTACGCCAGATGTAAAGGGACACACACCTTCCAAAGAGTTTCCCTTTTGTCTCATCGGTCCACAGAATGTTTTCCCAAAAGTCTTGGGGATCATCAAGATGTGTTTTGGAAAGATTCAGACAACCTTTAATGTTATTTTTGCTCAGCAGTGGTTTTCTTCTTGGAACTCTGCCATGAAGGCCATTTTTGCCCAGTCTTTTTCTGATGGTGGCGGCATGAACGCTGACCTTAACTGAGGCAAGTGAGGCTTGCAGTTCTTTGGAAGTTGTTGTGGACTCTATTGTGACCTCTTGGATGAGTCATCGCTGGGATCTTGGGGTTATTTTGGGTGGCCTGCCACTCCTGGGAAGGTTCACCACTGTTCCATGTCTTTGCCATTTGTGGATAATTGCTCTCACTGTGGTTTGCTGAATTCCCTAAGCTTTTTTCCAGACTGATAGATGTTAATTACTTTCTTTCTCAATTGTTCCTGAATTTCTTTGGATCTCGGCATGATGTGTAGCTTTTAAGGATCTTTTGGTGGACTTTACTGAGTCAGGTAGCTCCTATTTAAATGATGTCTTGATTGAAAACAGGTGTGGAAATAATCAGGCCTGGGTGTGGCTAGAGAAATTGAACTCCGGTGTTAAAAACCACAGTTATAGTATATTTTAATGAGGGGGGCAATCACTTTTTCACACAGGGCCATGATGGTTTGGATTTTTTTCTCCTTTAATAATAAACACCTTCATTTACAAATTGCATTTTATGTTTACTTGTGTTATCTTTGACTATTGTTTAAATTGGTTTGATGTTCCGAAACACTTAAGTGTGACAAAAAAACAGGAAATGAGGAAGGGGGCAAACACTTTTTCACACCACGGTTAGTATATATATATATATACTGTATATATAATATTTATATATATATAAATTATATTATATATATATATATATATATATATATATATATATATATACTATTGTGCACAGAAGGGTAGGAAGCATTTTACATGCACATGCACACACACACACACACACACACACACCTACTAAGACATGCTACTCCTACACACGTCTACATCTTGAAACAGCACCTGACCCAAACTCTTGTCCAAGTTGTTCTTGAAATCGGCCTTTGAAATACAATCATGAAGCCTTTTTATCCCTAAGGCTCCTGAATGATGCAAGCCAAGAACTTCTGGGTTCTGGACCTCAATAAAATTATGTATTATTGCAGGTCTGGATCGCTCTTCTGCTTTTGTTTCTTATGTTTGGTAAAATAGTCACAGCATTAAATTGTCTGCGAAAATTAATACAAATAAATATAATAAGTCACAGACTGTTCCTAGCACTGTGCAATAATTAATACTTGAATAATCCTAATGAATTAATAGTAATTAAAAATAATAGTGGAGCAAAGGCTTCAGAGATGCACTTTTGAACATTGTGTTAATCCTGAGATCGACAGGGTGGAAATCACAGTTTTCTGTTGCATCTCGCCTGTGTTTGTTACTGTTCTGTGGCCTCAGTGTGTTGTGTGGATTGTTTTTCATTTTATTTCAGCTGAACTGAACCGAGTGACAGACCAGAATTTGATCTTTTAGCACAAAATGACTTAAGAACTGAAAGTTATTTGTAGCTAAACTTAAAGTCCCAGAGAGGAATTTCTTTGGACATAAGGACATATGAGGACAGACCTCATTGACACAAACCCAGCAAAGTCCCAACATCTTCACATCAAGGGGAAACAGCTGAAGGCATCATCCTGCTGTCAGGCATAGTTACCTGATGCAAGGAAGCAGGAAGGAGTGGAAACGGATTGCAGGTCAGTTTGCTTGGTGAAATCTGACAGAGGAGCTTTGCTGCTGACAGACGTTCTGTTCTGTCAGAGAGAAACTCAACCCACAGGCCTCAAGCTCAGATACAACACCACAGTTTAACAGAACGAATCAGATTTATTGTTTAAAGTTTATTGAAATATGCTAGATCTATATTTAGGCATTAGGCTGGGGATCTTGACAAGCTTATTTTACATTCTTTGTCAGCCTCTATCATGAAATCACTGGTTAATATTCATCAGTAAATTTAGTGTATCAAATAAATGGAGGATTTAAGCCCTCCACCCCCCACCCACCACAGATCCACACTCTCCATTTACCTGCTTGTCTCCTGGGATTCTGCAGATGGAAACCAAAATCTTAAAAACATTTAAAAAATGTCCACATTACTCTCCTTTGTTGAATATCTCAGCGCTGGACCTTCTTTTTCTAAGGCAGATATTCTAATTAAAAAACTTCCAAGAGGCTTTTTCTTTTGGCATCTGCTAAAAAAAATCCATTAGAGTGCGGCGCTGGTAAAACCTTGAGCACGGCTCACAGCAAGGTTAACATTTTACAATGAGGTCCATCCATCAATGCCCACTGCCCTTGGATAGTGTTCAGAATGTAGGTGGTCATGCAGCTGAATGTGGAGAAGATTTCAAAACTTTAGCAGACACAAAATTCATATATGCACTCATAACATACACAACCTTCGTTCACAAGGGAAATGTGAGGCTCATGAAATGACTGAAGGACTTCACTGAAGACCTGGGTGTCATTTTGTTCTTTGTTCAATAGAGGAAACCCAGAATATTTGACTGAAGTTTAAAATGAGCCTGTTAGAGATTGTTTGGTATTATCATTTTTGTTATTACTTTAGTTCAGTCTAATATTAATAAATAGTTAATCAACATTCAGACTAATGTTAGTCAGTAAATGACGTGCTGTGCGAATACTTTGTGATTGTTCTGTTGAATATCTGTGTTCCTGAGAACTGATTGTTCCCTCCAGACTTCGCTCTCAAGGGAAAGAGCTAGTTGACCTGTGTGCTAGATAGAGCCAGCCACCTGTTTTATTATTTATCCTATCTGACTTTCGTTATTCCAAATCAAAGTCCTGCTCGAGCAGAGAGAGGGCAGAACGCTCTGTGAACGATTCGGAGGAGGAGTTTTGCTGAGTCTTCTCAGAGTCTCAGAGTCTAGTCAGATATTGAGGGAATATGGTCTTTTACACTATTTGGACTAAGAATTTTTTAATGAAGTTAAATGCAGGGTTTGTAATTAATTAAATGCAATAAATCACATTTTGATTTTAAACTAGACATTACCAGAATAAGTTATATTTTCAATTCAAAAAGTATTTTTGTTGCTACATCATTGAATAAACAGACATATGAGCTCAATAACAGTTTTTGTTTTTAATCTGTTATTTTGATTCTTCAATCATCAGATTGGAGCAAAGTGTTATTCTATGCATTCATCTTTCCAGAGTTTCAGGAACTCCTGATAAACTTCTTCATAAATGTGGACTGTAGCCGCTGACATTAGCATTGGGGACGTCTGTGCTGCATCTTAATGCTAAACATGTTTAGCATGTTAAACATGTTTAGCATTAAGATGCTATTTTAGGCTGGAACAGCTTCACTGACAGGCTAACTGCTTTCTGCACAACATGAACAATAATAGTCTTTTCTAGCATTGCACTACAAAGATTCCAGCCAGAAACATTGGTATGTAAACAAAAATGATTTAAATGTATTTAAATTATAAATGCATTTAGATTTAATCAGTTAATAAACCTTAATGCTTTAAGGTCCAGGGTCTGGTATTATGTATATAAATTATATTTTTTCTACTGTGATTTCTACCTAGGCATAATCTAGAAACACATATTCTACACCAAGATAACACATCACTTTGTCTAAATGGCACAAAGATAAAATGGTTGAACTGGATATGAGCTGATTCTTGAAGCGATGAGGGTTTTGCTGTTAACAATGCGTCAACTGGAGTTCCTGTTTGTAAAACCCGAATCTGAAACATATCAGCAGAGACATTCATGCTGCAGAGCAGCCAAGTGAACGGAGCCTTTATGAAGGGTCAATTCAGTTTCTTATCGACGGGAGTCAGACAGTCCCGAGTTGTTGCTGTGACTGACAGCTCATAACAACCACTGCAGCTCCTCTGTGCCGCAAACCTTTTCACATCCTCTGCTTTGCATGTGAGGTTTATGTGGAACAAATGTAGCGAGGAACAGCAAACAATGCAACAGAACATTTATTATGACTGGTTGAAGTTATTGGAAAACTTTTTTTGTGTCTACTTTCGGTATTGTCCTCTTGCTTATTTTCTGAATTTCCTCACATCCGTCTTCACCAACTGGTAGAAATCAGGAGGTGGCTGTGAAATTACCCCCAAATCCCAGCAATACTGCAAGTAGAAAAAATTGTTGTGAAAAAAAATTGGGATAAATCATGTTTAAAGATCCATATTTAAGCTTCAGTAGGGTAAATTGATGGGAGAAAACGGAAAGACTTTTGCTCTGTCTTTTAGAACAAAACCCAAAATATATGAAGGAAACATTTTTACACAGCATTTCCTTTGCTCCTGTACTAAAATATAACCAATCAATCATATCTGAAAGCAGCCCAATTTTTAGCAGCTGGTTCATAAATGTAAGTGTATTTTTTGTCTCAACTCTGCATCTTCTACCGAGACTGATGGATGTTCCTCTGCTGTGGTTAAATAGTAACAACCAGCCCTGTTGGTAATAATCAATAATCATTCTTAGTTTTTCTGTCACGTCTTTAGAACATGTCCATGCACAACACATGCAGCTCTGAAACCTGACACCTTCAGGTCGGTTCACTTTGGTTCGTCTACTGTCTTTCATTCATCTTAGATTGGGTTGCTGAAGCACTCGGTCCAGGAGCCAGGGAAACCCACAACTCCATCTCCATGGTAACGCCTTCCAGCTCTTTCTGTTGAATCCCAATGGTGTTCTTAGGCAAGAAAGGGCTCAGTCCCTCCAGTGTGAGCTGGGTCTGTCCCAGGATCTCCTCCCGGTGGGATGTCCCTGGAAAACTTTCAAAGGGAAGCTCCCAGTAGGAATCCAAATCAGATGCACAAACGCTACCAGCTGACCCTTAGCTTCCACCTCATTTAGAAAACACTAACCAGCCTCCAGTTATCCAAGTACTCCTGTAACACACATATATTTCACATCAAAAGTTGTGTTAAGCTAAATATGTTGAGTAGCACGACACAGCTCAGAGCCACCCACCATTATTTTTGTTGTTATCTGCTGCTGCTGGTTTCTGGAATCTTTTAGTCAAGATCCAAATCTCCTGTATTGGAACAGAGACAGACCAGTTAATCAAGAGCTTTGGGGATTTTTTTTGTTTTTTGGCTTAACTCTTTTTTTTCTGTCTTGACAGGCAATGGTCATGTTATCGTAGATGAAGCTCCAACTTGTTTCATCTATGTCCTGCTCCAAACTTCTCCTCTCAACAGTACATAAAGATGCTTGAACTTATTCAGTTTGAACACATGATGTTTTAATGTCTTTGCACTGGTTACCTGATCAAACTGGAATTAATTTAGTTCAAGTTCTTGCTGTAAATACCACCAATGCTATAGGTTATAGAACTATTTTTGTTGTTTTGTTTGTTTTACTTAGCATAAGTCTGTTAAGTCGATCAATGACGCCTAAAGACACCATAGAGATATCTACAAAATGTTCATGTCAATTTAAATGGCAAAAATTGTGAGTGATAGCAGCAACACATTCCAGTCCAGGTTACTAGGAGACGGCGGCTGTGTCAGCTCAGTCCTCCTGGTTGTGTCCAGTATCGTCCCCCTGCTGCTAAAGTCTGTCTCTGAAAAACATCCTTGCAGTTTCTGACAGCAGCTTGGCTCGCTGCTTTTTAATTAATGAG
>CM065375.1:18774757-18824757 GCA_033032245.1 Poecilia picta
CTCCTCATGTTGGCTCCTGTTTTTCCAAAACTCTAAACCTGAAACCTTAATTAATAGAGAAAATTATTTAATTAAGCGATTTATCTTGGTGTTTTCATGACATTTTATTTACAGAAAGTCTCTAATATTGTCTGCAAACATTAAATTTATCATCCTTTTTTTTAGTAAAAAGTCGACGGCCTTTTGATCTAAAACCTTTAAATATACCATAAAAAGCAAGTTTTTGGATTTTGTGCATTTGAAATCATGAAAGTTTGGATTTTTTTTAAAAGGTTTATCCAGTGTATTATTATTATTATTATTATTATTATTATTATTATTATTATTATTATTATTATTATTATTATTTCAGAGATTTTATAAAGTTTGCTGAACTCCCTCAATATTCTGTTGCCCTTTCTTTCTTTCTTTCTTTCTTCTTTCTTTCTTTCTTCTTTCTTCTTTCTTTCTTTCTTCTTTCTTTCTTTCTTTCTTTCTTTCTTTGTTTTTTCTTTCTTTCTTCCTTTTTTCCTTCTTTCTTCCTTCCTTCCCTTCCTTCCTTCCCTCGTTCCTTCCTTTTTTCCTTCTTTCTTTCTTTCCTTCCTTTCTTCCTTCCTTCCTTCCCTTCCTTCATTCCTTTTTCCTTCTTTCTTTCCTTCCTTCCTTCCTTCATTCATTCCTTCCTTCCTTTCCCTTCCTTCCCTCCCTCGTTCCTTGCTTTTTTCCTTCTTTTTTCCTTCCTTCCTTCCTTCCTTCTTTCTTCTTTCCCTTCCTTCCTTCCTCACTTCCTTCCTTTTTTCCTTCTTTCCTTCCTTCATTCTTTCCTTCCTTCCTTCCTTCCTCACTTCCTTCCTTTTTTCCTTCTTTCCTTCCTTCCTTCTTTCCTTCCGTCCTTTCTTTCTTCCTTCCCTTCCTTCCTTCCCTCGTTCCTTCCTTTTTTCCTTCTTTCTTTCTTTCCTTCCTTCCTTCCTGCCTTCCTTCCTTCCGTCCTTCCTCCTTCCTTCCTTCCTCCTTTTCTCCTTTGTGTTCTTCTTCCTTTTTATGTCTCCTACAGTCTCATCTCCTTTCCCTTCTTCCTTTGTCTGAATGCATTTCGTTGCATTGAGTTTGTTTCCTATACAGTTTTCACCAGCAGAGTGAAACCTTCTCCTCCTGCTTTCAGAGCGACGATGTGATTCAGTGTGAGATAAAACATGACTTGACATGACAGCAGAGAACAGAGGGACATTTCAGGCTCCTCAGTGTGAGACGGAGCAGATTTGCTCCCACAGATCCAGGGAGATCCAGTGTGTGCAGATCTACCAGTTTTTTTGTTTTTTTTTGTTTTCTTTTATGACTCAACGGTTCTGCCGCTGGCAGCAACAGTCACTTATTATTTCTAATCCCTTGAAGGAAAATCACCATGATGCTGTACTTTGGGAGAATTGTAGTCACTGGGGATGATTTACTGACTGGTAAAACAGATTTTTTGTGGTTGAGAAGCTCAATTTCATATTATTAAGACATTTAAAACACTATTTCCTAACTTAAGCTATAAAAAAGGGCTTGTTATAACAGCATAAATTACTATAGTAATGGCCTGGCCTGTTGACTTTTGGTTTTCTTTTGGCTGATTTTCACTTTTTAATGTGGCTAAAGCACATAAAGAAGGAAAATGTGATTTTTGATCAAGGTGATTGGCTGATCACCAATCTCAGCCAATCACACAAAAAATTGGCTCATACTATACATCTCAAATATTAGCTATATTAGTTCTACGGTTATCTAATCTTGGCCATACTGTTCAGTTTAATTATAATATTGTATAATTTCCCGGTTTTACAAAGACTGTCAGGATATATAAAGAAGAAAACAATATATTTTTAATAAATTTACCCAGCACACACAGGAGCAACTGAAAATAATTTCATAACTGCTGCGACCTTCAGCAGTGAGACGTTTCCTTTGTTAAACATATTTAAATTATCCTCCAGGGGAGAATTGATTCTAAAATTGAACTTAGACTCTATTAAGTTGCTCTTGAAGACCCCTGGATCTGCCTCTCAGAGGTGTGCCAATCTTTACAGACATTGCATCAGCATCGACACACACAGACACACACACTTTGTACACACAGGTCACAAAGCTGATGTCTTACTCAGCGATGATAGGGTCCTCTCTGATTCCAAAGGAACCGTCCTCAGCAGGATGTTTGCGCAGGAGTCTGGATTTATACCATGTATTTATGCTTTATTATACTGGTGGCACTGGGACCATTGAGGAGTGTGTGTTTAGTGAGGTTTGCTTCCCCTAAAACACTTGTTCCTGCCTCTGTCATTGGCTATTTGCCTTTTCGAGAAAAGATTTAGTCACCCAGCAAACTGCTCCGTCTTGACTCCACTCCGTCCTTAACTCTCAGTTTTGGCCTTTGTCTGGGGGACAAACACACAGCAGCACCACTGCTGTCCATCAGATGAAGTGTCTTGCAGAGTCTCTATGGTTGAGGCATGTTTGGCTGGCCTGGGAATCCTCCTTGGCCCCCCAGTGTAAACGCTCACCTCTCTCCCAGGACCTCCGGGGTCATGACCTCTTGTAGAAAACACAAGCAGATTGGGTAGGCGGGGGACAGAAATCCCAGTTGGCTAATTTGAAAGCAATTGGGACTTTTTATGGTCAATACTGTAGAATAATCTCTTTTTTGTCACTCCTAAATGTTTGTTTATGGTGAAATCAACGTTAGCTGATATTACTAGCTGGCAGTGATTCTTGAGAATAGGGACAAAACAGGTCCTATGGATAAAGCACAACATTTGAATAAAATATACACAAAATATATATTTTTTCAAATATCTGACTAAACTAACCTGGGTCATGTGAGCACAAATATGGTGTTTGCTGAATATTTTTTTATTTTAAACATGTCACCATTTTAAACACCAGCCACAGTCGGTGGCTGGTGTCTTTAAGATCCCTTGTCCTGTAGCAGAACTCAATACATTATAATAGTTTAAAACAATTAAAGAAATACTAAAATTATATATTATGACAATTAAGTATAAGTAGTCATATGAATAATTATGAGTATCAATAAATTGAATTAAAAATGATTTTTATATATTTTCCAACTCCGTTGAAATTTGTCCTTAGTTTTTGCCAACACTGTCAGAAATGAAAAGAATGTAAAAATATCAGGCATTATTGGGGGAACAGAACTTCTGAGGACCCCATGACCTCTTCCTTTTCCTTCTTTTGCTAAGAGGGCTAGTTAGTTCTGGTTAAATGTTGTTCTTTAGTTTTTTCTTCAGTTTTATTTCCTTAGTTGCTCATCACAACCATAATGTGTCAGCAACATAACTGACAATTTACAAAACTTTGATGAAATTTTGTGAAATTAAAGCTTAATTTTGGTAAATTGTAAAGATTTCATGGACCTGGTGAGCTACAATATGGCCTCCTTCAGATTAACATCATATAAATTGAGGTAGTTTGGCTTTTTGTCACCTCCGTCAGATGTCAACTCCATCAGAGTTTTTGTGACTCTTTCAGTGAAATTGTTGTCAAATCTCACTTAAATGTGCAGTTAATTCATTTTAATGTATTTTACATAAATTCAATTACTTCACATGTACAAGTTTTTCATTCTACTCACTAGTTTGTCACCTTCAGTTCTATCAACTCCATCATGCAGTGTCAACTCCGTCAGATGGACTTTTTGTTGTTTTTTGTTTTAAATAATATTTCTTTTGTTTCTTGAGAAGCATTTGTCTGTAAAATGAGTAAAAATATCACTAATAGGGTATTTTAAAAATCATTTTATATTTATTTTTGTCAGATGGTGATGACAACGTTCTGGGTCAGGTCGATTAAAAATGTATTTTTTTAAAAATGTTGCAACTGGGAGCCTGTACCTTAGCATCTTTACATTTCCAAAACATTATTTGTCATATTTCCATACATAAGGTTGAGAAATAACAAAAAAAAAATTATGGGAAAATTAAAACCCCTTTTGTCCCTATTCTCAAGAATCACTGGCTGTCAAAACCTATGAAGGTTTGAAGTTTCAAGCCCTGTTTCTATGTTGAGATAAAAAAATTAAAAAAAGACACATATGCTGTTTTTTTTAGTTGAGCTAGTACTTGGTTACAAAAGCACTGGAGGAACCTCCAACACCTTTAAATTAGTTTTGAGCCATTCTATGTGGGAGAATTTTGTATAAAAAAGGAAAGAATGAGGGACAGAGTGACAGGAAATGTAAGAGAATGACTGATAGGCTAATGCAGCTGCTCACAAGGCTAAAACTGTTTAGTTTGAATCAGTTTTGACTGAATTTCATTGTCTCTACTAAAATACATTGATGAAATGTTAAAAACTCAAACTCAAAAAGCTTTATGAGATCTTTTTGTTTGTGGAAATATATAAAAAGGAAACATTTTAACGATGCGATCACCTTATTAGACAAGCATAAAAGTTCATATAAACTAGATCAAATAGAGTAAAATATTTCCTTCTAGTTAGATTCTTGAAAACAATTGATCTTTTAAACCTCTTACTATGAAAAAAACTATTAAGTAAAATCATTGTGTATGCATAGGGCTGGGCAATAAATCAATTTGATTGATTAATTAAATTTGTGAAGATATCATTTTTTGGAAAATCAAGATTTTTTTCACCAATGCTCTGTCTGGGCTTCTGTAGTTTGATTTGTTTTCTGTTGTTTCCATAAGCAGAAGGAACTGACCCTCAATCAATGAAGAATTAGTTCCTCAGCAACCTGATGCTGTCGGACAATGTGAAGATCTAAAATGGCCAACAACACAATATTTTGACTTATCCCCTTAGAGATTCTTCATCATTGACCTTTTACTACAAAATGATTGCAAGAAATAAAATTGTCGGCAAATATTATAACATAACAATAGTAATAATAATAATAATGTAATAGGGAATGGAGGAAAACTGAACGGATTGAAAAAATATGACCCTAAAGAATATGAAGATATTTATTCAGCACCAAGAGAAACTAAATTAAACATTTACAAGAGTCTCCAAGTACACAACAAAATGTATAACAGCTAAAAAAAGTGGATTTTTCCTTTATATCCTTGAAGAAAAGAAAGAGAGGGAAGAACTGGATTTGGTAAGAAACAAAATCATTTAATGACCAGCCGGCCCATGCCAGCTTGTAATTGGAAATAAATCCAAACATTTTCAGAAAACCTAAAATATTCTGCTACCATATTCAATCTAAAGAAAGGAAATCTGGAAAGGCATTAATTGGACTGTGTGACTGGCAGTGGAGTGAGTAAGCACGCGCTAAAAAGCAACGCCACCTGACAGTAGTCTTTCTTGCTGTCTTTTAAACACCGATTAATGAACGTGAAATGCAAAATGCTCGTTAGGCCCAATGAGCCGGTTCGGTCTCAGAAGACAAGCTGCAGGTGGCTGATGCATCTCCTCTGGCGTGGCCGATCAGTGGAACAGAAGGGATTCGTGTTAAAAGGAGATTTTCACGCCTGCTGTTATACTTCATCTGAATGGTCCCTCTTGTTAGTTTAGCTGCTGCTTGCTGACAGCTGTGAGAGAGGACCTGCGTTCAGACCCGTGTCTCTGCTCTCCCTCTGGGCTTAAGGTCACTTAGTGGCTGTGATGGATCTTTTCTGTCTCATCAGTCGAGTCTCTGGTCCTTTAAGGTATTGTAGCTCCAGAGAGCAGCACAGCTAATCAGGCAGTTAGCTCTGCGGGTTGCTTGTTTTGTGTCTTAGTGAAGGGCCCCTGGGGTATTTTTGAACCATGGTGTGTGTATGTGTGTATGTGAGAGAAAGACAGAGAGAAAACAATGGCAGCTCAGTTTACCTTGTCTTTTTTTTCATCTTGTGTCTACAAAACTGCCGCAAAGTGAAAACTCACATTTCCCGTCTCCCCAAAAGCCGCCGCGCCTCCAGAGCGGTCAGCTGCAGATCTGACTTACCGCGCTTTGTCTGTACAAACAAGGAACTTTTTAGATGGAAATACGACAAGGTATTCGGGTGGAGGAAAGAAATGTTAAAAAAAACCCAGCAAAATTCTCCAATCTGGAATTTCTAAAGGAAACTTGAAATTCCTCACCTCCTTTGGTCGGCAGTGGCAGAGTCAGCTGGAGGAATTGCAGAGTTGCAAAAATTCATCTCCAGTATAAGAACCTGTAATATGAAGATTCAGATTCAGACGTTTCTTAAGCGTCGATTTACAACAAATGTCATATAAACTAAAGGCACAAAAAATGGTTTCAACTATTGTATCTGGTTCTGGTCTTTGCTGACTGACCGATCAGTTTTAGACCTTCTAGGTCTAACTCAGATTCTCACTGTAACCCAACAAAATGAGAGAGAATGTGCTCCTTTCTGTTTCATTGAGGTGAATCCAACAGCAAATGAAGGAATTAAACTATTGAGAATAGTAATTATTAATAAGTGGGAAACAAAAACTTGCTGATATTGTAGATTTTGCTGTTTGAACAAATTTTTTGTGAATGGCAATTATAGTGAATTCACACTGTTTCCCAGTACTACATGTGACCAGCATAATAATTTATTCTTAGCTTTTATTTTTACAGCAGGTTTTGCTTTGTGAAGCTCTGACTGTATAAGAAATATTACAAAAACAAAATGTTCAAATATGCTTTTTTCAAAATGCATGACTTAAAGGTGTATTTTCTACAGAAATAGTTAATTTGTTTCTGTAAAAACCTTAGTAAGAAGCAGTATTTACCCGACCACAGAAGAAGATTTAAGGAAGTTGTTTTGTTTTCATAATTGTACTGATTCCTGCACACCTCTCTCTCTGACAGTTGGAGTCATTGTCTCTGAGCCCAGCTCATTTCCTGGCCTGTTATGTATCTGTGTGTGTATTGTGAGAATGAATCCTGGATGTCCTGTTTATGTAACCTTAGTGCTGATGTCTTCCTTCCCTGCTCTGCTGCTGAACCTCATATCAAACATCCAAAACATCTGTTGTGTCCTACTGTGACTTTAGTGACCACAGTCAGTTCAGGACTATAACCCACAAATAAAATAGAATTGTTCAAGAAAGCCAGTGCCTAAAAATAAGCACTTTGCTGTTATACATAAACTGGAGTGACTCGTGTGATGTGAAAGTGTCTCCATTGCAGTTTTGCAAAATACACAATTCGATAATGCTGAAAAGTCACCTCATCCCAGCACCAAAACATTTTCTCAAGCTATGTCGGAGTTTGTGTGTTTCTATTAAACAAAGTTATTTTTATAATTCCGATTTGCATAATTTGAAATTACAAAAATAAATTGGCTTAATGGAAAAACGGCAATATCTGATTGGTTGATGAGTGCTTAGCATCATGTCTGGAATATAAATATTACTCTTGTAACTGTTTACATCCGTCGCTGCCATTTTTTTAATGACTTATCACATGCAGAAGCTTATACATGGGATTTTAATTTCATTTCCTGTTTAATTTAAACACAAGTGAGGTGGTTGCCTGTGAGGGCAGGATAATCGTTACCTAAAATAAAGAAGGACTGCTGGCTAGTAAAATTTAAACAAATATTTGTGTAGAATCTGTTAAGTGTGGAGGTGCTAAGCTGGAGTGACTCACCTGTCTTTTCTGTGACTTCTCCAGCGTGTTTGGACAAACACTTCCCCGGGGATCCAGACATCATTTATAGGTTCTGGAAGAGGCCATGGAAAAGTGGGGCAGGAGGGGAATTTTTTGTGGTGCTTATGGTGTAAGGATAAAACATTAAATATTTGTATTTGGTAAAATGCATTTTATTTCTACTTATGGTAAGTTGGTGAAGTCGCCTGTGAATTAAAGGTGGTTTGGTTCTTCACAGCTGAGACCATTTAAGGCTGCAGTTCTACCTTTGGTTTGTTCTTGATGCTGTTCTAGAGATAAATAAAACTTTGTTGCTTCCATCTTACTCTGCCTTGACCTTCATCAGCACTGTGACGGTATTTATATATATATATATATGTAGTTTAATTTTGTCACATAACTGCAGTAACTGGTATAGATATAAATAATCCATCCATCCATTTTCTTGACACCCTTGTCCCTTGGTGGGGTCGGGGGAGTTGCTGGTGCCTCTCCAGCTAACGTTCCGGGCGAGAGGCGGGGTTCACTCTGGACAGGTCGCCAGTCTGTCGCAGGGCAACACAGAGACACACAGGACAAACAACCATGCACACCTAGGGGCAATTTGGAGAGACCAATTAACCTAACAGTCATGTTTTTGGACTGTGGGAGGAAACCGGAGTACCCGGAGAGAACCCGCACATGCACAGGGAGAACATGCAAACTCCATGCAGAAAGGCTGGGGCCGGGAATCGAACCCAGAACCTTCTTGCTGCAAGGCAACAGCTCTACCAACTGCGCCACTGTACAGCCGATATAAATAATGTTAAAAAAAAATCATTTCATGGGACGTCAGGTCCTGTCAAATCTTTGAAGGATGAGTGTTTCTTTTCATGAATAGAGCTGAATAGAGCATGTCTATTGAAATCAGCAGTGTGGAGTTCATGGTTCTATTGTGTTTCTTTTCTGTGATATTTCTGCCTCGTTTTAATTAACCATCTGTGATTATGATATTGATCCTCTGTGACTAACCCCAAGTGGTTGAAAAATGATAAAGAACTTCATTCATGGATAGTTCAATGTCAGTTGCAGTGTTGAACCTGTTTGGTTTGCCTAGCATGTGAGAACAGCAACACTTGCACAATTTTTCCATATGTTCAAAGGAATCAGTGGTAGCCTTGTTTAGTTTCTCTGTGTTACAGTGTTAATGTATCAGAGGGTGATATTAGGGTGATATCAGTAGTGATATATGTCACCACTGAAACAAATGCTTGCTCAGATGAAGCTAATAGCTCATATTTTATCATTTGTAAATGTTGCCAGGAAGCTGATTTATGGGTCATTTAGTCGTAAATATTCCTTTGCTGTGAACATTTAATAGGCAGCATATCACCCATCTCTGGTGCAGTTTGAATCATTTCCCATCTTCTTTTTGCTGAGTGTCCCACATTCTGTCTGTTCGTCTCTCAGCGTCACTCAGACACATCTGGACTTTGGTTCAGGCAGCTGCTAAGGACGGCTCCATTGTTAGGTTGAGCCGGTGACCATCTGCGTGAGCATCTGGACTTCATTACACAGGCGATGAAAGAACTCGGCCTCAAGAACACATACAAACATGCACTGTTTGGCCCTGAGACCTTCATAGTGACTTATGAATGCAGGTAACTAAGTCCTTCGCAAGGCCGCATGACTAGGCCAGACAAGGTCATTGTGGAAGACATTCCATCACCAAACACAGAACTCTTTCTACCAACACCAGACTCTGTGACACATTTCCTCAGCTCGGACCAGCAAACAAGAAGTGGAAAAAAAAGGCAGAGAAGTGAGCAAAGTGGCCCTAAGGTCATATTTCCCTCTACTTTTGCAATCCTGATAACTTCAAGTCTGCGTCATCAGTGAGCCGGTCCTGCCTGGGGGCATTAAGAGACACACTCGCTGGATGTCTCACAGCAGAGTCGTAGCAGTGGACTTCAGCAAGGGAAATCTGCAGTCACCCCCGCTTTCTTCTCCCGTCTGAGAAACCCACATGTCTGGAGAACAGGAGTCTACTGTCTGTGGTTCTCCTTACCTAACGAAACCGTGTGCGACTGCAATGAGACTCTAAAATTGAACTGCATGCAGATGTGAAACGTGCTGAGACACTGATGGAATAACACATATGATTGTACTTACCAGACAGTCTTCATTTTCTGCTTTTGTTTGTTTAAAAAGGTGAAGGAAAATCTGTTCAAGAAATGGGCTGAGTGGACCTCACACCCTGAGAGATTCGTGTTTAGCTGCAAACAAATACATTTGGAATCCAACTATTCTTCATTAAAGTGTTCATTTCTACCCAGGTTGTTGCATTTACGATAGGAAAAGTCCTTGTCAGGCGCCCCGCCTGGGCATGTGCCTGCCACGGAAACAGCAGCTCAACTCAGTCAGATTGCTAAATGGATGTTTTGACTGCAACCCATCCGACTTATGTTCAGTCATTTTCCCTAAGGCAAGGACTGAAATGTGCCAAATAGATCTAATCTTTACCCCCCAAGTGTGCATGTGACTAGACTAATCCCTGTTCAGCACTAAACAGAAACAATGTTAACATGTCTTAGACTTCATGTTCCGCAGTGACATCTGGATAGTATACAGGAAGAGAAGATCTTTCTTACTGAAAGAACCGTTGAACACCAGCCGATTTAAAGGCAACAACACAGTTTTCCAGTTTTACATGTCAGTTCATTGTGCAGAGGCAGATCATGAACTTAAGCACGTAAAGGACAGGCTAAGTTCACACAGAAAGAATCTGGCCAGGATTCAAACTCAGGACTTTCTTGAGTCTAAGGATCAGAGTCTGAGCATCACACTCACACATTAGGTACTAAAAATGTCTTTAAACATAGCTGATTTATTTTTTTGATGGAAGTAGACAAAACTACACACTAATAGTTTTTATGTGTGTTGTTTTCACATCTGCACTTTACAGAATAACTCAAGTATAAGATGCTGATATTTGGTTAGTTAGTTGATCGGCTGCAGCAGCCAGTCTGCTGCAACTCATGAGTGAACATGCTTAAAGCTCTTCTGGAAGAGCATTATATCAATAAAATGATGTTTCAAAACTGTAACTTTTTAAAATTTTGGTGCACATTGATACCGGCTTCCTCCCACAGTCCAAAATCTTGACTGCCAGGTTAATTGGGTTCTCTAAATTGTCCTAGGTGTGTGTGTGTGTGTGTGTGTGTGTGTGCGTGCGTGCGTGCGTGGTGTGTGTGTCGTGTGTGTGTGTGTGTGTGTGTGTGGTGTGTGTGTGTGGTGTGTGGTGTGGTGTTGTGGTGTGCGTTGGTGTGTGTGTGTGTGCGTGTTACCAACTCAGCGACTTTCCTGCTATATTTAGCAATATTTCCGACAAAAAGACCAGGCCCACCTACCAAATTGGAATTGGCAGGTTGACTGAAATCTAGTAGAATATGTTGATTTTTAACAACTTATAACTGATTTATAAACATTAAATGTATTTTTTTTATTTTGCTGCTACATTTAAATGAAAAACTGCATGCTAAATTTTGCAGAGTTATTTTTCAATTAAAAGCACATATTTTTCAGCTCACATTGGTGTTTGAAAATGTTCTCTCCAAATTGTCCTTAGCTACAGTGTGTGTGATGTGCTTGATTGTTTGTCCTGTGTGTTTCTGTCTTGTCCTGTTATAGATTCTAACCCGACTAGGATGCTCTAAAGAACAGAGTGCTGTACGATTTTTAGAAGAGCTAATGGAACAAGTTTCTTTTGTCCATGGAAGAACTCTAAGACTAAGTCACGATATTGTCAAGACTGGAAAAAAAAAATCTTTTTAGCTTTCTAATACTCTCTACTCTCTAAGATCAATGTCTTCACAAACTCCTCAGGCTGTTTTAATGTGATGGAGACAAACAGATGCTGCTGGTTGCATGATAAGTAATGAAAGACTTATTCTGTCTTCCTCAGAGAGCCTAAAGACATCAGGCTGCTGATGAATGAGTTTTGGTCGGAATCTTGTGACTTCTCCAACATCCGTTAAAAAGGCTGATGACTGAGTTCCATTAACACCAGCAGTGCAGTCGTTTCTAAAGACTTGATGCTACCACACTATTAAAAAATTCAAATGAGTTTGAGTTTACTATACAGACTATTCTTTATTATGTAGAACCATTTCAGTCAACCTATAATCCATCTGGTATGAATGCTTTCCAGACACATTCTTGACTTGGATTTGAGCTTATTAGACTAAGTAAAAGATAAAAATTCTCGACATTTGCCACCAAATTAAAAAATGGAAGTATCTTTTTTTTCTCATGTTGCTTCCTTTTTCCTCATATATCCCTTTTCCATCATTTTTCCATCTGGCATTAGAGGAGTTTCCCCAGCTTTGGTTGTGTTGCCAGCATGGCTGGTTTGGCTCGTAGGCCCGGTGGTTCTGCTGCAGACTCCATGGTGCAGCATGGCATTACAGAGCCTGCTCAGCTGGCCACACAGATGGATTCTCAAAGAGTCCTCTCATGGTCCTAAGGCGAGGTCAAAGCGGACATGTTGGCAGTGCCGAGCAAACAAAACTTTCCATATTTTCCTGACTCAGCAGAAAGCAGTCGTCCCCGGGCTCATGCACAGGACTCTGCAAACCATACAGACGGAGCTGCTCAGTGATTTGACGAGCCTGTGGAGATGACTTCATTTTCTCAGAAAGCAGACTTATTCCATGTGAGCAAACTTCATGTGTGTTCTGTCGTCTTCATTTTTTTATGTATAAGCAAAGAAATAAACAGCTGGGTAAGACGAATTGTTCTGTTGATGTGTAATATTGACACTGCAGTTGCTTTACCAGGACACTAGTTAGGATGGTCTCTACAGGGCCTGATTCTTAACTAGTTCTATAGAACTGGTTTGGTTTTCCACCGCTGTTTGGCTCCATGGTGTATTCACACATTAAAGTCCTTTGGTTCTCTTATTTCTTCTGCACCAAAAGTGGACTTTATCTTTTTTGTTTGGTGCTGTTTGCCTTCACATTGTGCTTTCTTTGAAAGCAGACTATAATTTGCAAACAAAACAATGTGGGTGACGGCCATTGCTGAATGCTGAATGTTGAATGATCCCTGACTCACAACATGCTGGCAGCAGTATCACAGAGCAGAATACAGAAGATCAGGTATGACATGAGTCCAATCAGCACATGCAGCTCTAAAATGAACAAGTCCATATATTTCTTGTCGTCGGTTATCATTGAGTCTGGTCTGTATTCACATCCAAGCCGAACTGTGCCAGAATTTGTTCGAACGTGAAGCGGGACTTCCTCCAAGTGGATCTGGGTCTGATTGTTTGGTTTGCTTGAGTATATTCACAGCTGTACATAATGTCCAGACCAACAGGGGAAACGAATGGTGGTTCATGTCAGGTGTGAATTACACCCTAAAACTCTGTCTTCCAGTAAATGTTTGATTGAGTTGTTGTATTTAGCTCCTGTAGTTTCTGTTCTGTTCACCATGTCGTTCTCCCATTTAAAACTTTGCAAAAGCTGGGCATCGGAAGTCGACCAAACTCTGATTGGAGAAGCTCTGGGTCTGAACCACAAGTGTTTCATGTATTCATCATTTTTCATCTGGGGGAAAAAAGCATTTTGCTGCATTATTTCAAAGCATGCTGCAATAACCAGCTCTGCACCACCCAGCTAGTGATGGAGAAGAAAAGCTGTTGCAGTATGTGCTGTAGAGAAGCACTTCATTCCTAATCTGTACTTTGAGTAAATATTCAGCTTCAGCATTTATATTGGATACAAATTGTGTCTGGGAACCACAGTGGGAAAAGGGATTAAGATGTTCATAAAATAGCAATATACATCTGCAGCATAATCTTATTCCTGGCTGTCACACTGACGCCTCTTCAGATTCAGCTGGAAGAATCCTACATTATTCCTCCGTATGGTTTCTACAGAGACCTGCAAAGGTATTTTTCATAGATGGCAACCACAAGCACCATTTTATTGGGATCTTATGTGATTAGATAGATAGATAGATAGATAAGATAGATAGATAGATAGATAGATAGATAGATAGATAGATAGATAGATAGATAGATAGATAGATAGATAGATAGATGTTTTTTTCACTCATGTCACAGCAGAAAAATAACAATATTGCAATAAAGAATTAACAATGACAATCAAATCACATTTTAAAAGAAACTATAAAACTATAAAGAAACTTTAGAACTATTTTATACATGGATGACATGTATAAAATAGTTCTTTAAAAAGAAGCTGTGATATTTCACATAGTGAAATAATGTATAAGAAATAACCTGAATGATGTGAAATCATTTGTGGTTTGCATCGTTTTGCAAATCCACTTGTCTCTACTTTAATCTGGGGCTAATTACAGCTGTTCTCTGAAGGCCAGTAAGGTTTGGAATACCTCCCTTATTGTAATACACACCAGCTTTTAGTTTTAATAGGGTTAGAAGAAATACTACCATCAGAAAATAATGCTCCCACATCACCTTCCTACATAGATAACGTTGTAGCATCTGATGACACAAACCAGAACGAGAAATTCCTGCACATAAACAGCACAGCTCCTGCACATCATTTTCTCTGCACCTCTGCTTCAGAATCAACATAATTGGCATAGAAATATTACAAAAATGACACTTCACTTAATAACCATTAACTGATGTTACATTCCCATTTTCTTATCTGGGAATATTAGATGATTGAAACTGGAAGTGAAACTTCTTAGTTCCCCGCGACACGGGAATGTAATTTTTTTCTAAAATGTATTATTAGTTTAAAGAAATAATCAAATCCACATGTGACTGAAACACATAAAACACTATTTTTACTCCCCCAGACCTGGAAGTGGAGCTAATCATGGAGTGTGTGACATGTGTGTGAAGCCTCCACATGAAGTTATCGGTAAACATGAGAAAACAAGAATAGTGAACACTGTCCTCATGAATACACAAAGACAATAGTTTGACTGTAGAACCAGTTTCTTTAAGAAAACAAAACTGGTCTACTAAAACACTGTCTCCATGTGGATGTGGGCTAAGAAATGTTAAAACGTGTCCATTTTAGAAAAAAAAAAATCCTTTTGAAGGAGACTTTACTGTTGAAGTTTAAATCCCACATGGTCAGTTGATTTTATAGATAAATTAATAAATAATAATGATGTCACAAAAAATTAATGAAACCAGTTGAACACTAAACTCTTTCCAAATTGTCTGTTTTTATCTTTTTTGCTTTAAAAGCAACAAAAATAAATAAAATAATAATAAAATATATAAATAAAATAAATAATATGTAATTTATTTATTTTATTATAAACATATAATAAAATAAATAATAAATAAAACCTAAAATAAATGACAGGAATCACAAATTTTGTCTCTTAGTAACATGCTTTTCAAAATGTCACCATACATGACAAAGAAAAACAGAGACAGCAGAGAACTTTAGAGAACTTTAATACACAGACAGTAATCTGAAAACAGAGGAACACACCAGATGCTCTCAGGTGGTCTTTGTCTAATCTGACTTAGATTTTGAAAAGAACAATGGACAACAAATTTAGTTTCTGGCCAGTAGAGATGGACTCTAAAAGACTTGCAGCTGTTTACTGCAGTAAAATGGGGGTTAAGGTGAAAGTGGCCTGAATACAAATGCAATCAAACTGCTCTGGAGTTTGTGTTTGTGGTATATAGTTTAAGGTGTATGGACAGCACTGTGGATTTTAGGTCAAATTTGTGCATCTTGTAATTTGTGAACACAGGTTGGTTTTTCTTTGTTTAGCTGATAAACCACTGTCAGATCATGTGGGCCATTTCATGTGGATAGCAAAACGGCTTGGAAACGGAGAATTTGGATCATGTTTGGTTCACAGCCCGATGAAGTGACGGACCTTTCCTCCTCTGTCTGCTCACTTCTGGCTCCTCCTGTTACTATTCCCCTTCTTCTCTGAGCTTTGATCTCTTTTATTTCCTTCCGTTTCGTCCTTGTCCCTCCTCTGTTCCCATCAGTTTGTCGCCAAGGTGCTTTCACCAGGCTGCCCAGAAGAAGCTGCAAGTAATCAGTCACTCAGCGCCTGTGGGTGACTATCCGTACCCTCTCCATGTGTATGTGGGAGGACTGCATGCACCTGAAGGTTATGTATCCGTGGGCCTCATGAATCATCACTGATGGTGATTAGGGAATATTTATGATGTCTGGCTTAGCACCTGGTGCCGGCTAATAGAACTGGGGAGGTGGTGAGGGGGGATGTCAGGTACAGAGAATGACAAAGAGTAACGGCAGAGGAAGTGGGGTAACAAATGCAGATGCTTCCACACATCCCTCCTACGACCAGATTGCTTTTCAGGTGGGATAGGGTTGCCATGGCGAAGGGGGAGTCAGGACTTGGAGGAGAGGAGTGCAATGTCCCTGTTGGTTCTGGGTGAGGGTGTGTGTGTGTGTGTGTGTGTGTGTGTGTGTGTGTGTGTGTGTGTGTGTGTGTTGGGTGGGAGATGGGGGGGGCTTCCTCTGAACAGAGTGTAGCAGACATGTGACTTGTGACGGCGAGTGCGTCTGTAGGAGTCTATTCACGCTCTGTGTTTTCTGTGTGGGAGTTGGAACTCATCGGAAATGTGAGCAGATGAAGAAGAGATGATGTCCAGAGTGAGAAACTCTTTCTGTTTCCAGACCTTGTTTACTCTGTGCAGTCAGGTAAAAACCCGCAGGGTGACGTTTCAGCGACACTGAGTTAGAGACTTGTTTATTCCAGACTCAGAGTACTTGTTTTCTTCTTTGCTGTTTCCCAATATGGTTTTTATTGGAGTTTGTTGACTCCAGCATGTATAATTTTCTCGACTCGTACAGAATGGAATGATCCTTTACCTGCAGTTCAAAACTATGTAGATATGAAACCTGGAACTGCACAGCCATGACTCCACATTAATTATCAGATGTTTTGAATTTTTCTCACTGATATGGATTTCTTTAAAATTTAACCCATTTTGTAAAGTTACATTTTTTCTGAGGACCGTAACACTGAAAAGGTGTGAAAACCTTTTTGCAACTTGAACCAAAATTCCAAAGTTGCAGTTACTCAGGAGACACGCTGTTATTCCCATGTAAATTCATGTCTTCTTTCCTGTTCAGCAAGAAATTAAGATGCAACATTTTCATGAACATTTATTTTTTTCAATGAAAAAAAAAGCATTTTATTTGGTCATAATCTTTTTTTAAAGCCTAAACTTTTCAATGAAAAAAAAAGCATTTTTTTTATTTAAGACCTCATCCTAAGGAATAAGGATGAGGCCCTCCACCAGAGGGCCAAATGTGTATCATTTGACCTGCAGTCAGGGCCACTCAAAGCCACAAATGGGCCTCGGACCACCAGCGGTTCAGGACCCCCTGACTTAGAAAGTAGGAAAAAATAAACAAATATTTTTTGCATTAAAAACACTTTCAACCATTAATTATCATCTCTGTATAAAGAACCTAAAAGTACATGTGGTTTTGTTTAGAGTCGAAAATGAGTAGGTTCTCAGTTTTACAGCCAATTTCATATTTGGATCTTTGATTGTCTGATAAATTGCTATTCAATATTTTTAGAATTTATAATTCTTATGAGCAACAATAATATTTTAGACATTTCTACGGTCTAGTTCAAACTGATATAAGAGTTTATTATTGTAGCTTATTACTCTTCTAACTTTATCTTTTTATCTTAAGATAATGTTTGGTGGGCCAGTTTCCCATTGATCAGCTCTGACTGTTTGTTTTCTGGTCAAATATCTAATAATCTGAACTTTCTGTCTTCCTATTAAACTGAAAGCATCACATGTTTACAGCATGTATTTTTATGGACTTTCATGGGTCAAAAAGTAAGAAATCAGAATCCGCAGATCAGACTTTAAGAAAGTAGAATATCTAACTTTCTTCAAGTCATAAATACATAAATTTGTATTTATGTACAAATACATAAAATACAAATTTATGTATTTATACAAATTTATGTACAAATTCATAAATTTGCACATAATTTACACATTTATGTATTGAACTCTTTCACCATTTTATCCTTTTATTGACTTGCTTACTTACCATCACTGACACC
Organism: Poecilia picta; assembly: GCA_033032245.1. NCBI lineage: Eukaryota > Metazoa > Chordata > Actinopteri > Cyprinodontiformes > Poeciliidae > Poecilia > Poecilia picta. Next base: position 18,792,405 of record CM065375.1, read on the forward strand.
AGGCAGTAGGATCTCTAAGACCCATTTTGGATCATTTCCTCCCAAACTCATCTCCCTCTCAGGACAGAACAACATAATGCATCACATACATTTTTTCTCAATGCTTGTGGACGGCTGGACATAGCAACAGGAAGAGGCTCTTCTCTGTCATACTGTTAATTACTCCACTCATATTAATCCCACAAGTCGCTTTGGACCAAACACCTACAAAAATAAGTGAAGAAAGGAATAATGAACAAATAAATTCTCTGGCAACTGTTTTGTTTTCCTTCAGTGGTATTTTGATGACTTCCCTTTACATTCAGCCTTAACTCATTACGGCTTTGGTAAATGGATTTTTGACTGCATTCTGCCTTCATAAGCTGCACTCCATCATCAAAGCTGCTCAGTCGTTTATGGGCTTTAATGAACTGTCTGAATGTCTTCGACAGAGCTGGAGTCACAGAATGATCTGTCTTTCCAGGAACCATGTTTCCTCCCACGCAGCTCAGCTCGTATCACTGGACCTCATCTCTCACTACAACAGTCCAGAGGAACACCAGTCCAATATCAATATCTGTGTCTGTGCTGATATCGAAAAAAATTAAATTGAACAAATTCTACATAGTGACAATGTGTCCGATCCATAACGGCAGATGTATTCAGTCTAATTCTATGCTCTGAGCTGTATTATTTATTATTTATTTTATATTAGATTTAGAATTAATTTTCTCAACCATTTGAAAGAAGACACTTTTTACAGTTTATTTTTACCTTTGACCAAGCTGGTGAAGCTGTTGGTGTATTTATGAGTGCTGTACTGGTACAGAGTTAATAAATTAATACGTAATTAAGTACATTTATGTTTGTGTTTTAAAGAAGTCAATTCAAGATCCTGATCCTGATGAAGCCACTGAACTCCATGTGTTTTGCTGCCTGGTGAATGACTCGTAGCGCAATTGTCTTCTCATAATAAAGGTGAAAAACTTGCCTGTTGTCACTATTTTTTAAATCTTCAAAACCAGCTGGCTCTGATTCAGGTCTCACCTACTGATTCTGCTCAGTGCCTTATGGTGTCTGAGGATCTCAGTCCTTTCAACAACGCATCGCTCATGATGTGAGTCTCTATTTAACACTATATATCTTCTCTCAAATTCTGACATGCTTGAGTCTGACACATGTTCCTGTCTGGCTGTGAAACTGAATCGATTTCCCACACGTCTCCCTGCCAAGTCACCTCAACTTCAGAGGCGACTTGCAGAAGACAGATGTTTTCTCTGGTCTCTGCTCCGTGTCTCGCAGCTCATTGGCTCACGCGCCATAACTCACAAACACTCACACTTTGGGGAAGGAAAAAGGGGCTGTCCTCTTCTCTGCTGTCTATTTTAGGATGAATTTCACACAGACTATAATTTTAAAGAGAAGAAACGAAGCCGGCGTTAAAAGTGCACAGAGTGCACTGAGAAAGGAGCCTCACACACCAGCTACAGCAACACACGCCTGTTCAGAATGGCTTTCAGCAGCAACAGTCTCTAGAGGAATACAAATAAATCTACACTTCACCTTCTTTATCATGCCTACATGTGGAGCTCTGGCGTCTTGTTGTAGACATTAGGCTGCATGGAAACAGACAGAAAAGCAACAGGCAGGCCGTTTGAAGACTTTAGGGTTAGGGTTTTGGCTGTAAAAGTTTAACAGGGTGTTATTTGCGTTGCTGCTGGTGCTTTTATTGAGAATTGATTGGCCTTCAACATCTCTATCAGGGTTTCTAACTGTGTTGAGAAGTTTGGGAAACTAGCACCAACTTTACTCAGTTTGGTTTGATATGCAGAGAGAGAGGAAAACTGATTAATGATTTCTGACTAAAAAACTGAGATCGGATTTTTTTTTCTTTTTTTAAATGTAATGGTTTTTATGTTGATTTTTAATTAAAAGACACTTTTTCTTTTCGTTTAACAACCTGGGCGCTAGTAAAATCCACTGATCAGTTTTACTCTCCCTCATTTGAAACTTATGTAAGGCTTGCTTCATAGCTTCATGAGCTGTAAAACCTCTTAGACTATTTTCTTATTACACTCCAACAGAATAAATTAAATATCACAAGGTGTCCTTTTATGAACTAATATTTAATGTAAGCTACTCTAATCTGGGATCTGACAAATCTAAATAGAAAAAAATTGAAATAGCACCTGTCTAAATTAATAAAGTTACCAGATCTTCTAAACAAACAAACTAATGAATTAGACCTTAACTTCTTAGTCTGAAACTGACTTTGGATGAGTCAACGTAAAAAGGCAAATTATTTGTACTCAGTTATTGAGGACGTTTTAAAAGCTTTTGAAAAATAATCAATCCGGGGAAAAAGTATTTATATTCAAATGTATATAAATCCTCTTGTATTGAACCATTGCTTGGTTGTTGGTCAGTGTTTAATGGTTTTTGCTAGTACAGCATTTATCAAATCCAGAGGACCCCACAACGCTTCACACTACATTTCATTCATTCACACACACACATTCAGCATGTGAACTGTGGCAGAGTTCTGCTGCCACTGATGCAGTAAGTGTTTAGAAGTGGTTGTGCTGCCAAAGTGAGGTGAGGTCTGAGAAACATTTCATACATCAGCATCAGAAAGAATCTGCATCTGCTCAGACTAACACTGCTGGAAGGAAAGGGATGAAAACCAAAATCTAGTGAAAACTGACATTATTTTTATCTGAGGAAAAGGGCTTACATCCTGATCAGACCAAAATCACTGGTATGAGTAAAGCTGGTAGTTAATTATGGGTCTCACATGGTGAGGGCCCAGTGAGCTGTCCAGATGTTTTAGGTGCTCAATGATGAGCTACCCTCTGAGTGCAGACTTTACCATGTAGACTTCCCCAGCCTGCAGCCTCTAGATACAAATATGGCACCTGTACGGTGTTCAGGTAGGAGTCAGAGCGAGTGGATGAACATTTGAGTCACTGGTCGCCTAGCAGGAGAAAATCCTTGATTATGTCTTGTCAGATTTTGAGCTGATGATGATGAGATGTTGAGACAAAGAGCTAGGTATTGTGTAGACTGGATGATAACTGGAATTTCTGTGTTCTATCATTTCCCATCATCATTTTGCAGTAGGGCCCAAGTCTGGCCCATTAAGCACAGAACCGCCAGAGTCATTTAAGCCCTGCTGGAAAATGAAATCAGCATCTCCATGAAGCTTGTGAGTAGAATAAAGCATGGAGTGCTTGAGAATGTCCTGGTAGAAAACTGCAATGACTGTCATTAGACAGGATGTGGCCCAGAAGGTCAGATATAATCGTTATGAAGAAGAAGAGTTGAGACTTTGATCTTTTGCTTCAAGTTTTTCAGCTTGTTATAAACACATCTAAAGAAAAAAATCTACTCTAGCATCTGTCATTCGGTCTGTAAATTTAATGTGAGCAAAGTATTTTCTTTGCATTGCAAGACAGAAGAAAGCTGTTTTTAAAGTTGTCATGCAGCCATTTAATGAGCAGAGCTGTTGTAAGTTAACAATCTTGGAAGCATAATGAGGAGAGAATATAGAGGGAGCCAAAAATGGAATAGGTTCATTTCATTTGCAGCATAATGAGGAAATGATTTCCTTAAATGCACATGGGGATGAAAACCTATATTTGTTTTTTCTATCTTCAGAAGGACTTTGTATTGTCTTCCATTCTTTCTACATTCATTGATATAGCCTAAACCTGACCCTTAACCTGACCATGTCTAGCCCTAACCCTAACATAACTCAATAAATACTATAGTTCTAAACCTAACCACTAACCCAAACAGCACTTTTTCTTATGGGGCTCTGGGGTTTGGGCCCCAAAAAGAGCAATCAGTGTTCACAACGTTATTTAGGCATTTGTCAGGAAAATAGTACTTTAGTAAGCCATAACCCATAAACAGCACTTCTTCTCATGGAGCCCTGGCTGTGGGCCCCATAAGGAGCAGCGTGTCCTTATAACATAATATTTGTTGAAAAAATGCTGAAATACACAACATGCATTTGCATCGCTATCGACTCCTGATCCTGCACTTGATGATAAAGGACTCTTAATAGAAATAGAATTCCACCTAAGCACCGTGCAAGCTCATAGACAAACTGAAATTTATCGAACCTCTCAGTTCACGCCGCTGTGACCAGATGCCGCACACCCGCTCATTTTGAGGCTATTTTCTACTACACACGCACACGGAGTCACATGAGGCCCTACACATTAATTATCCGACATCACACTGAGTTTAGAGCTGTCTCCTCAGCTGTGCATAGTCATTTAGACATACTTGCACAGAAAAGCGCAACCCGATCTGTTTTTATCTGTTTACAAACACATAACAACTTCAAAGTCCTTCATTGGGGTTTTAGCAACTAAAGCAGAAGAAGAGGGAAGTGGCCAGAGGAAAGTCGTGAGAAGTCCTGGAGCGGATACCGCACACAATGAAGGAGTTCCTCTGCTTAGGAGAGACTAGAATCGAAATGTTAGGCCAACGTTTTCAGTCAATCTCACAAAGTGTATTTGAACATTCAGATTCATTCGTGACTTAAAAAAATATAGAAAATTTCTAAAACAAAATCTCAAAATAAATCAAATAGAAATACAGAGCTCCATAACTGACTAAACTCTGCAGTCATATAATTGTATGATACTTGCTAATGTTGTAGTGTTACAATAGAAGTAAAAGAGAAATAAAATGAAATGAAAATAAATATTTTAAAACCTTTAATGACAAAAACTAAAATAGCAAAACATAAATATGGAATAAGTATTTATGTATTTAAACCGAGAGACAAACTAAGCGGTTGCGTCTTTGGCTTGCTTTTCTTTTCTTTTTTTTTTTTTATCAGTGTGGTTTGGAATACTAACAGTTAGTGGTGGGACTTCATTCAGTTTTTATTTGAGTTCCTTGCAAGGCACAATTAATGACATTTTAATTGAAAACATATATCGACCAAATAAGCACCGGTCTCTACTCAAAAAACATTTTCGCAGCTAAATTACTGAATACATATGAGCTCAACAACAATAACATTTATTGTTTTGAATTTGTTATTTAGGTTATTCAACCACCAGAATGTTCTAGCCATTCAGCTTTCCACAACTTGAACATATTGATATTCTTAGAGAGAAGCAACTTTGTCATCCATCACTGTTATTTGCGGATGTTACTGGTGTGTCAGACTTACCAGTGATGCACAAACTCAAAGGTTTCTCTTTTAACTTTTGTATGAAAAAAGTTTTGATTAATTTTGTTAAAATTGTTGATGCTTATAGTCATCCTGACTAGCAATATGACCCACTAAAACCTAACCAGTGTTGGTCAGCATTCAGCAAACATGAGCACTGTCTGAGTCAAATGGTACGGACACAACCACCCACACACACACACACACACACACACACACACACACACACACACACACACACACACACACACACACACACACACACACACACACACACACACACACACACACACACACACAAGCCTACCTCTAAGCCAAGCCCTTCACCCTAACAAGAGATTACCCATCACTTCAGGACCATGCTGTGGCCCTCGTAAGGCCCATCGGTCTTCTATGGGTTAGAGATTATGCTACAGAAAGTCGTAAATAGGATAGCTAAATCCATACACACACATGCACACACACAAAACACACTTCCTCTCTGCTCCCTACCAATTAAGGCTTTTGTAATTGCAACCTAACGTTTGCCAAACTTGTTCACACTTCAAAGGCAGTTACTGAGATTTGAAAGTAGAGGAGCCACACCGTCGTTCAAGAGCTCCGCCATCAACCTGTCATCATCATCATAATCATCATCATCATCATCACCATCATATCCTCTTTTTAATCATTCATTTCCAGTGCTCAGTGAATGTCTGCAGATGGTCAGACATTCACCAGTTGAATCAATCGGAGTTTGGAAGGCTGTCAGTTTCACTTTCAGTTTCAAAGTCCGCAATGGGAGTGAATCTTCACCAGCATAGACCGAGTGTCTGCCTGGTGCTGCATGAGACTAAGTGATATTGTTATTGTGCCATTGCTGGGATGTAAAGATAGCAGCTGTGTAAATGGAGATCAGCAAAAGTTGTGATTTTCATGTTACAAGTCATCTACAACTTGTCGTAGTTAATACAACTAACTGATACTATCAGCAATGATCTGAGGTTTCTCATCAACCCAAACCTCAGACTCAATATGACTGCTGCACATGTAAAGCATAAAGTTAAACTAATGTGTTGTGAAATTTAGGACAGGTTCGGAGGAGATCGGCTTTTGCGTTTTGGTGCCTATCTCCAGTGAATGTTTCGGGCGAGAGGCAGGGTCACCCAGGATAGGTCGCCGGTCTGTCACAGGGCAACACAGAGACAGATAGGACACACAACCACGCACACACACTCACATCTAGTGAGACAGTCATGTTTTTGGACTGTGGGATGAAGCCGGAGAGAACCCACCATAAACCATGTAGAAAGACCCCAGGCCGGGAATCAAACCCAGGATCTTCTTGCTGCAAGGCAACAGTGCTACCAACTGCGCCACTGTGCAGCCGCATTATATTCATATACAAATGAACTTTAAAGACTTATCATTCTTTCACTTGTTTTGATTTTGTGGAAAGTAACATTTGAACAAGAAGGGGCCACCAAACTGTTCCCATGATGTTGGGATCATGCTACTGTCCAAAATGTCCTGGTATGCTAAAGCATTCGATAGCAGTTCCTTCCATTGGAATTAAGGCTCCAGAATTAAGTCTTTCCATGACATTTTCCCTCATTGCTGTAAAGGCCACATGGAGTTTGGTGATCTGTTAATATTGAATCTCCAGAAACTGATGACCTCTAAGGAAATCTCATGGCCAGACTCATTGTTCTATCACAGAACCACGCTGGACTTCACTGAGCAGCCTGAATGTCTAGATGCTGCATTGATTTAGTGTAGAACAACCAGATTCAATGTTCCAGATGGGAAAGCAAATATACTCACATATACAGTAGTTTGTAGCAATGTACAACACTGATGTTATTTAGTGCTTAAATGTAAAAACCACTGTGCACGGTTAAGCTAGTCACATAACCCAACAATTAGAAAATCACACTAGAGTGTAAGGATCCCTGTAAGGGTCATTTTCAAAGTTCATAAATGAACACAAAGGATTATCTTTCCCTCCTGAATTAAAAATAGAATCTATATGGGTTTCAATGTATCTACACTATGACATTGTTGCTGTTATGATTTATGAAATTCTTTTATCTCCAGGCTATACAGCACAGATACATAGCTCTGTATGGATTGACCTTAGCTTTCCTTCTTAAATTCTCTCAGGATTGTAAAACCTGATTCATTTCGCTCCGTTGCCCATAGGTTTATTTTATCTTCTCTTCCTCTCATGAAACAAGTCTTTTGGGTTTTACCTTAATCACTCTGCCTCTCCTCCGGCTTAGAGCCTGGCTCTTCCTCTGACTTTCTCCTGAAGGTTTTCAACCTTATTCTCTCTATATTTAGTCCCTGGGACCAGCTGTGCATAAGAAGGGAGCTGATCTTGCTCGTAGCAGCTGAGTTTATCCACAAAACCTTTATTTGGAAAGGCCACACCCCAGAGATGAGAGAGAATCACTGAGATGATGTGTGGTACCAAAGGAGAAAGAGACGATTGTATGATTGTATGGCTAAAAAAAAAAAGAAGCTTTAGAAGAAGATCAGGCGAAGAACAAAAAAAAAATTAATTTCACTGCTTCTGGCTAAAAAAGTCTTCTGTGTTTGCTCCCAATGGCTATGTTTAAAATTTCCACAAGAATAGTTTCCTTCTCATGAAATAATACTTTCATATCAACCCTGCCCACCAGTCACCATAAACCTAGAAGAACTTATTTAAAGTTATTTCAGATTAGCAAGGATAGGCGGAAAGAGCACATCAAAAGTTCAACTTTTATAGTCAACATTTACCTTTCTATAGACTCTGAACAAAAGCAAATATTTTTTGTGACATTTAGTCATCAATTCATATATTACACAAGTGCTTTAATGCATTTTGAATTCTCTATGTATAATCCCTGTGGACCAGCCATGAACAAACAGCTGATAAATGTATGTTAGGCAGAACATAACTAATTAGAGTGTCTAGATTTTATTATTATTTGCATTATTATTGGTCAAAATACACATCAGTTGTCCGACATCTTGGATTTCGCAATGCAGAGTGGAGCTGTTGTTATCCCCACTGGAGTTAGCATGTTGTCCCCATGCATAATCCAAAATACGTCTGTCAGGTTCACTGGTCTATAGAACTTTCTCTTAGGTACATTACGTGCATGTGTGTGCATGGTTATTTGTCCTGTGTGTCTCTGTTGTCCTGTGTTCAGAGTTTACCTGGCCTCTTACCCAATGACCAGTGGAGGTGCGCTCAGCCTCCCACCCAACCCGCCACTACCTGTCACTAACAAGCTGGCACAGACAATGGTTGGATAGTGTGGTCATTATAGTGTACTTACATAATTGGGAAGTAGAAGAGAGTTAATGTTTGAACTTTGCATATGTAGAAAGATTTTGTCAATCCTTCTTTTCAAATTAGCTCAAGCTCAGTAAAATTTTGATGGGAAACATCAGTGAATATTAGGTTTAAGTCTTGCATTACATTCCCAAGTGTATCTTGTCTAACGTATGAGTATTCCTTACTTGTCTTCCTACTTGTTGGCCTGCAGGAGACTGAATAGCCTCCCGGACTTTGAGTCGTTCAGCGTGTTTCAGGGTTTCATCAAAGATGTCCCTGCATTTAGCTTCATTTATCGTTCCATGAATCCTGGCCTGGTTCTGACCTGTCCTAGCTTAAAAAAAATCCCACAACATGATGCTGCCACTGTCATGCTGGTGATGATGTTTCATACCTAACCATATCTTCCTCATGATGCTGTCTACTAGGTAACCTCTGAATACAATCCGTTACACTGGATTTTGTTTTTAGCGGTATCAGTGTGCTTCTTGAATACAAATGTGTGCCACACCTTTCAGAGGTGTGTCTGAAATCCCCCCCCAAAAAATCACTGAATTTTGTCTTTGGAATGTGATAAAACATGAAAAGTTTTATACTTTTGCAATCGTACGTGGCACTGCATGCGCCTCAGAGCCATCCAGTCATAAACCTGCCATTTATGGCTGCAGACTTGCTGGCATTTTTCAGGGACTTCAGTTTGTCTGAAGTGAAACCGGTTATTTTTTTCGTTTCTTCTTTCCCCGCTGCTCCTTCCACCTACACGTTCTCTCCGCAGCTGAAGAGATCAAATTTCAGAGTATTCAGCCGTGTGTACATACAAGGTCAAAGCTTAGCTGTGACTCTACACATGCCTGCTGACTCTCAGCTCTGGCCATAAAAAGCGTGTCGACACACCCATGTTTGAACTTGCTTTGGACAAAAACTGAAAATCGTTCTTTTCTAATGTTTGTCTATAAATCTTTTATTGTAACTCTCTGTTGCAACCAAATGTAAATAAAAGAACTTAGAATAGCACACAATAGTGCTGAAATTAGTCGTTAAATCTGCTTTCATTCTATATTCAGCACTGGAGGCCATCTTTGTTATTTAATTTCGGATGTGGATGTGTGTCCTCCTTCATCTGATTTCAAGTCCACACTGTGGAGGTTGATAAAAAGCATTGTGGGAAGTGTAGGAAATGCGAGGAAAAAAGAAAAAAAGCAGAACCAAATGAGAAATATTGAGGGAATGTGTGGACCTCAGAACTAAGTAATTACAGGATTTCAGAATGGAAATAACTGTGGTTGTCATCATCACGGTTTATGTGCAGCACATGTATGACCACTTGAATGTGGGTGGATGTTTCCTTTTACCCTACTGACCTCAAACTTTGGTTAAATAACAGGCAAGTAGTAAAATAAGGTGCAAACTTTTAACACATGCTGGCAGATGAAGCAGTTTGGGAAACTTCCCAGCAGCACATGGATACTCCCAGCATCCAATCAATCACATATTTTTAGGAACCGTACCGTTTTGGGGAAATGTGGGGTGTTTTAGGGAGACATGGGAGCCTTCATGACGAATGGAGAGGTCTGATCATATGGGAGGTTCAGGAAGGGTCATGAAAAGTTAAGAAGGGTAAAACAGGACCGTTCCAGGCTGTGTTTGGCACTGAGCATCCAGCCAGGCATTGGACTGAGAGCTGTACGGTTTTTCTTAATCCATGACCTCCGAGGTCTCTTTGGAAATGTTCCACTGGCAGGTAGATAACGTTTCTCAATCATTTCTGAACAGCAGAGTCCAGACTGTCTGTATGAAATGAAGCGTAGAACAAGGAGCTGGTTTTTACCAAACCATCAGAGACTTTACAACACCATGCCCAAAGGGGATTCTGTTCCTCAGCAGAGGTAGAAAGGTTTTTCAGAGTGATGGAGGTGAATCCAGGGCAATCCTAGAAGAACACATTAGGCCGCCAGTCTGGCTGGTAGCGACCACGATTTCTCATCCTTTGAACTTCAAAGGTCTGATTCTCACAAGGGTAAAGTTACAAAAGGAAAACACTCTTGTTTTGACTGTTAACCTTTTTTCTGCTCAACCTCATAAAGTGTGTTTTTAGACTGGAGGGAAAGAGACTGGCAGCATGAAGAAGTGATATTTTATGGTCTGTAAGCCGTTTCTTCATGTGAAAGCTGATGCTGGAGGAGTATTAGCTCCTGACAGGTAGAAATACTGCAGCCTCCTCTGTCTTGTACCACGCTGACACAAACCTCACACACATACTTGTGCTCTGTCGGACGATCATCGACCTGTTCCACCTCTCTCCTCTCCTCTCCTCTCCTCTCCTCTCCTCTCCTCTCCTCTCCTCTCCTCTCCTCTCCTCTCCTCTCCTCTCCTCTCCTCTCCTCTCCTCTCCTCTCCTCTCCTCTCTCCTCCCTCTCCTCTCCTCTCCTCTCCTAGTCTTTTTCCAATCTCAAAGGCTCACTGTATCGCTCTTAGTGACGTAGGTCTAGGTGTTGTGTCAACAGTACAGCAATGCTGAGCTGACATTAACTAACAAAGGGCGCTTAGTGAGCTGCAACCACTAAATCTAGTGCAGGGATTTGGAATGACAGGCATTCTGCATAAGACTGGTACTTTGATAAGGATGAAAATGTATGTATTCCAATGTTATAATCTCAATCTAAAATGAATTTTAGGATCTTTACTGATTTTTATTCCAAATTATCAGTACTTTTTGAACATCTTGTTGACTTGTGATATACTGAAACAGTTTGTAAATTCTCCAATATCTAAAGTTAATTTCCTTCTTTCTGTAATGACTGAATAAATACAGACTGTACAGCAACACATTTTGACATAACTCATAACTTCAATATTTGGGTAAATAATAATAACAAAAAGTTCCGTATTATGTTTATGATGACCCGTGCTTAAGATTCTGACATGTTCGAGACATCCATCCAGGGGCGGTATAGGGGGGAAAGTGATGTCAATTCTAGGGACCCTGGCCAATAGGGGCCCTGATCTGCAATTTATTTATTAATTTTTTGTTCATAGAAAAAAAAAATTGGAGACCTGTCAGTTACAAAATTAATCATATTGTGTTTTTGAGGATTGTTTTTAGCAGTAAAAATTTAATGTTCCCACTCCCAGACCAAAACACACATCCATATTTGCCCTGAACTCCCCCTAGATCTTCATTACATGGTTCATTCCTGCTTGGTGCACATGACGCTGCACCGTCAGCAGCAGTCAGTAGAAGATAAGAATGACTGTGGCCAGTGTTGTGGTACTCACGATCGGTCTTGGTCTAGATACTGGTCTCGAGACCATTTCTTGATGGTCTTGTCTCGGTCTCGGGCGCTGAGGACTCGGCATTTTATTTCAAGACCGGTCGAGACCGCAACTGTGAAAATATCACTAAACATGCACATATGAGACAACGCTGTGTCCAAAAGTCTGCAATGTAGTGATGCGACATTCAGGAGCAGTACGGTTCTTCTGCACGGGTCTTTACTTATTAGACAGGACTGGAGTGTCACTGAGAGCTGTTGTTCTATCAGATTACCATACGCTGTCAGAATAGCATACATCAGAGGTTCCCAAACTGTGGGGCGCGCCCCCTAGAGGGGGCGCCGTGCCATTGCAGGGTTTGGGCACGGGAAGCCATCTGGATGAAAAAGAAAAACAAAAAAACATGAACGCTGTCTGCGCTGGGTTTTTACTTTACAACGGCCAACTCTCTGTTATTCCTCTGTCAATTTGATAAACTAGGGGCTTCTACACTTCCCATATCCCTGTCCTCTGTAACTTTTATCAGCAGTTAAAACTGTTTAATATGTTGTTAACATGTGGTAGCCTGTTTTTCCGAGCCGCCTTTAAACACAACATGAGCGCTATGACGCTGGGTTCACACCTGTGAAGGAGACCAGCTGCTGCTGTGTGGAGCTGCACAGGTGTGTTAGAATCATGGCAACAAACCAGCAAAACGCAAATAACTTTACACAGTTCCCCCCCCCAAACATACAGACTGTTTAGTGAAGCTGTTTGATGCAGGTAATGTTAGCTATAAGATGACTAGCTAGCTAGTATCAATACATCACCTTAAGCTTGTTAACAAGTAGCTTATAGGCTAAGTTGTTGTCTATGTTCAGCTACATAGATTGATTCTTGCTTGTTGCTCCTTGGTCAGTGTTCATAGTTGAGCATCAGGTCGTTGCCTCAATTACTATGTTTAATGGTGCAGACGGTGGTTTCTGACATGAGAAACATGGGTAAACACCCAGGGCGTTATCTTTTTAGAAATGGCAAGAGGCCACCGCAGATCGTAGCACAGAGATGGAAGCAAAGCAGAACAAAGAGTTTGTTAAATTTAATATTGGTTAAATTTATTAAGTATTTAATATCTATGTGTTTTTATGGGAATATGGATCTTTGAGATCAATTTGAGAAGTAATTTTGATCATATTTCACATTTTATCATATCATGTAGAGCGCGGCGCTGGTCTTGGTCTTGTCTTGGTCTCGGGTTAGGTGGTCTTGAACACAACACTGACTGTGGCAGTTACTATGCTGCTAAGAAAAAGATAAAATCAGGTTTTCAAAAAAAAAACTAAGTAGAGTTAGCATAGCTACCAATGAACGCAGATAAACTATTTTCCTGTAATGAGATAATGTTTCTCCACCATAAGCACATTTAGCAGTGAGTGAATGAAGTTGATTGACAGCACTGAGACCCTCCTCCTGGTCCTTATTGGTTGTTTTGGGCAAAACAATGCATTACTTTAGCCAGCAATAGTAGTTCAGGGACGAGGTGGAGGAGATTGATTGTTTTCACAGATTATCTGTCTCATAGCAAAATGTCACGACATGGTTACAGCTTTAACAAATATGGAGAAAACTTTTTTTTATTAAACTACAGCTTGTATAAAATGCAACTACATAGCATTTTTTTGAGAAGTGTGTATTTTTCACGTTGTCTGTAATCTAATACTAGCATTTCAGTAATCTAAAACTAATAGAAAAAATGTAAGCAACCTACTTGCATATCCAGACTGTTGGATGTAAAATTCATGAGCAGGAAATATTGTGCTAATTATCAGTATTGAACCAAAGAAAGCAAGTTGCAAGCCTTTACAATTGTGATGCTTTTTAAGGGTCAAATAGACTCAAAAAATTGTAACAGCAGCTCCACATGGGGGGCCCAATCAAATTTTTTGTCAAGGGACCTAAGATCCCTGGCGGCGCCCCTGCATCCGTCCATCCATTTTCTGTACACCCTTGTCCCTTAGTGGGGTTGGGAGGTGCTGGTACCTAGAGACGGGGTTCACCCTGGACAGGTTGCTAGTGTGTCGCAGGGCAACACAGAGACAAACAGGACAAACAACCATACACACACACACACACACACACACACACACACACACACACACACACACATACACACACACACACACACCTAGGGAGAATTTGGAGAGTCCAACAGTTATGTTTTTGGACTGTGGGAGGAAACCAGAGTACCCTGAGAAAACCCACCTTGCACAGGGAGAACATGCAAACTCCATGTAGAAAGACCCCGGGCTGGGAATCGAACCCAGGACTACCAACTGCGCCACTGTGCAGCACCATGTTCGAGACACTGAATGATCATTTCATTCCAACATCTGCAGCTCCTTCATCCCTGTTGGTTGTCTCTTTTGTCACTCTACTTTTACAATAAATGCACAAGAATGATGAGCTGTTTAGCAGGGCTTTCTGCCAAGAAAGACCCTATTGTCAGCTGCATAACACACACTAGTGTTCTTGTGTGAACCGTGACATCACCCAGCTGGAGAAAAAAGCCGGCGAGCTGAACAATGAACCAATAAACAAGTATGGTATCATAGAACTTGCACTGGTCTGTTGAGGAAACACAGCAGTTGAATATATTTTGGGTTGACTGGGGCACAGGAAAGCAGACACACCATCTCCATTATAGCCTGGTAAGTGCACAACCTTATGAAGGTGGGCAAGGAAGTCCACTGCCTTCTATGGCATGCATGGCAATAACGCATAGCCAGCTGGAGCTTACTGATCTTGGGGTGAATGTCAAAAAAATCTATATTTCCTGGGAATCCTCTGTGAGGATTGGAATGACGATGTAGCAAGATGAGCCTTGAGCTTCACAAGCTACCCACTTCTCCTGCGATGGTAACTGATGGTAACTATGGCAGAAGAACGCTGAAGGAACAGTGATCTTCTGTCATAAATCATTCCATTGTCTTCCAGATGAGATGCTGGAAGGGTCTTTAATCATCTATAAATGAAATCAGACTTACATAGTGTTTCATCAGGACACTCAAAGATGTTTCACAATGAAATCAGTCATTTCCAATCACACACTGATGATGGTGAGCCTCAGCTGCCTGGGGGAAATTTGGCAGAGGCTGCACCAGCACTAGCAGTCAAGGTGTGTGATGGCAAGGAGACGTCTATCATTGATAGATGGGATGAAACGCCCCGATTGCAGAACAAACTCCTACCACCGTCACCCCATCGCACCAACGGGGCCATAAATCGGGACATTTTCCACAATATTGTGAATATCAAAAAGTGCCCAGCATTCATAACTGAATAGCGATGACATACTGTGACTAAAAGTCAGGGAAAGTAGCCCATGAGGCCATTTCAAGGAAGATGGAAGAGTCATACACGTTTGTCTGGACACAGCACATATTCAAACAGAGGTTGATGTGAAGCTGATGGCCTCAGCAGGAAACACTCATACTCAGCTGAAACTGGAGGTTGTAGATTTGAACCCAATTACCTTCAACCAGAGGCACACCATGTGTCTGCACACAGTTAAACACCTTATGCCATTTTACAGTTGGTGTGTTGGTGTTCCACGTGTCAGCGCACCATGGCGGCACGAAGAGAAGGGATGTAGAGGGAGGCCGTTCCATGAAAACAATGCATTTCACTGCAGGCTGCAGGTCGTAAACAGCTTGAGTGTGAGTGCTTTTGTTCAGCTTGCAGATGTGAAACCTCAGCATTACTTCATTACGTCCAAACGAGGTGGAAGAAGATGACAGAAAGGTTTTATTAAGTGGATTCAAGTCTGGAGAGCAGGCGACAGGAAGTCAAGTTTTAGAGATTTTCTCTGTAGCTTTGGCCTTTTTTTACTGTAACCAATAAACTAATTGGTAAAGGGTCTATCATGTTAACTGATTCTCATTTGGCATCCTGTTGACTGTTGGGCTTGTTGCAGAAACTCCATTCAGTTGGGGGCAACGTTATATCTATTCTGGCTATTAAAGACTTTGTTAGAGCCAACATTCAACTCCACACTGTAAATGTTGGATCAGCTGTTATTGGCTTTCTAGTCATGTTGAGTCTTTGAGCCATTGACCTTAAATGTTATCAAACTAATTTGGTGCATGTAACTATAATCCTAAATCTGCCAAAAACTTAAAATACAGCAATACTGAACTAATTAGGCCTTAAGAAATATCATGTAGAAAAAATATACAGGTTAAGCAATGACACTTTGTCACATTTTATAAAACTATTCAGCCACAAACAAATAAACAATTCTCTGGCATCAGCTCAGCTTTTCCTTTATGATAACAATTCAAATTCAAAAATGCTTTGTTAGTCCAAAAGAGATAATAAATGTTGTTATTCCTATCAGCTAAGTTTCTTCGGAGTTGCTATGGTGATGGCTGTGAGTAGGAAAATCTTCTGTAGCAGTCTCTATTACAGCATCATAAAAAGGCCTCTGACTGTAGACGTCAATGTTATTTATAATGTTCTTCATTCTCCAAAGGATTCTCGTTTTTTGAGATAGTATAAATATTAATCAATACAATTCTCTTGTGACATATTTATGTGGGTATCAGATGGTTATCAGATAGCTTAACATTTGCATGAACTTTACAGGCTCCAGATCACTTTACCATTTTGCATATTTAGACCCCCATCTGGAAACTACACACTGATACTTTGTACATTTCTACCTTCAGCCTGTATGTTTAAAGAAATCCCTTTGCCTCCATATACTTAAACCAACAGGATAACAGCTCGATTGCCATTCTATGTTCATGAAGTATGGAGACAAAAAGTCTCAGAAATGCTTAATTAAATCTTACATGTTATGTCATATTGAAGTATTTACAAAAAGTTTTGATTTGCCCCTACCAACGGACAGTGTCCCACGCAGCACATTTTTGTTTTTTTGGGAGTTTCTACTAAGTATTCTGAATACGTTTTAGGTTTTTTTTTTTTTTTGACCATTCAAAATTCTTTAAAGAATGCTTTAAGTTAACAAGTCAATCAATGATGATTGTTTATGAATCATTGACAAAAATATATGGACAACCAGGCTGACAAACTATATTTATATTTCCAAGATTTGTTTGTAATGACAGTATAAATCCAATGTCAGAAGAGAAGGTCAAAATAACAGACGAGATCATTTTAAAGCACGTCTGTAATGTAACTGTTCAGTGTTCTCAATCACTGTATTGTATTGTAATTGTATTCATATTTCCTACATCTTGTATCTCACATATTAAAAATTTATTTCTATTTCATTAACAGTTTGGAGTCATTTATTCAAAATAGGGCAAATTATGCTGATAGATTTTTTTTTCTTTGCTCTGACTGCATTGCAGCTATAAGGAATCAAATTAATATACATTCAATTTTGTTTTCTCACACAAATGCACCGTATTTGTAAAACCACAGCAGGAATTATGGATTTCCACTACATGATTCTATGAAAAAATAATTTTCATAGCAATGTCAAGGTGATTTGCTCTAAGCCGATTAGTTCAATTAAGGAAAATGTGGATGTCACCATGTTCTGTGTGTATGCGTGTGTGTATGTGTGTATGCGTGTGTGTGTTTTGTATGAGTTTAACCTTTCTCTCATGTCTGTCAACAGACAAAGCTGCCTAATGAAGCTGCTGTGCTGAAGCCAGAACTCATCGACCCATTTACATAGATGATTATTTAATTATGCTGAAATCAATGTGTCTAATGAGCCACATTAAGATGGAAGAGGTCAGATGTCACTGATCAGTTTGACTCAAGAACACAAGCAGACAGAGATCAAAGCCACGGGACTCTGAGCTCTTTTGATGCCTGCGTTGAGTTTTTGTTTAGAACATGATCCATTTGGTTTATTATGGTCTGCATTTAAATCAAACCAGAAATTCATAAATACTTCACAATAAAAGAGAGACAAAAATGTAATATTTCCTAAGAAGCAAATGATTCAACAAATGATCATTTTTTCCCATGGAAGAATGTATTATAGATGATGAATATTTGCTCAGAAAATAATCTAGCAGTCAATCATTACTGTACTGCATTTGAGTATTTGTTTCACCTCTAAACAGCTCAGTTATTGTAAAGTAAGAGATTTTTAAAAGAACTGTTAACGGATTAAACTTTGTGCATTTTACCTAATCATCATACTTTCTGCACCTTATTCTGTAACTGAGAATTTTAATAGAAAGGAGCAGAGCAGCTTAAATTAAAATAATATGTAAATTTTTCACTGCGGTAAACCTGCAGGTGTTCGCTCTGCAGTGTTGGCAAACCCGTCGCTGTTGGCTGAGTCTGTTTCCACCGGTGGGATTCTGTCTACTGCATGGCAGATAAACGTTGTTACACAAAGTATGTATGTCTACATACTTGTCTCTGAAAGTTCAAGCAGGTTCTCATACTTGTTGACCTCTGAAGGTCTGCTGCACAGTGGAATTATTTTTACGTTTCTCAATAATCAATGTCAACCCAAGAAGAGTCTAATTTAGCCATACTAATTTAGCAACATTGGTTTAAAATAATTAAAAAAGGTTTTCTGATTAAATCAAAACAGTGACATTTCTGGGTTGTGTGTGTGTCTCTTGGCAGCAGCTTTGTGTTTCTCACTCTGCATATGGTTCTTAACACCCATAAGGCTGAGCTCTTTCCACAGAATACATCGTGTGACATTTTATGGGTTGGCAAAAGAAGGCAGCCAGTGGCAAAGACAAACAGCTTCCAGCCAACTGGCAGAAGATTTACAAGATAGACAAAAGAAAACTAGTTAACTCGCCACCAAGGGGATATTAGCAGCTAGTTAGTGGTACGCCTGTGTGTGACTAAAACCTATACCTGACAGAAGAAACTCCTACATAAATCATATGAGATTGAACAGTCCTGCCATGACAACATTTAGGACCCATAATTAACATACTCAATTCAAACTTTAATGAAATTAAGACATTTTAAGACCTTAATTTACATAGTGCATAGACATATGAACAAGTTGATGCACAGACATCCCGTTTACAGAAGAACAAGGGAACAGACAATAAAACTAACAGTACATCAAAAAAAAACATCATCACATGAAAGCTTGGGAACAGGAGATTCAAAACAGTTAAAATTTCAACTTTTGAGCAAAATTAAAACCATTTTTCAAGTTGTAGCTAGTGCACAGATTTGTCTTTCTTTTAAACTCTTTAAAGTGATGCAGTCTGCTGTGTCCCTCAGGGGTCATCGGGTCATTAATGGTGGAACTGTAGATGAATTCAGTGGCCATTTGCTGCCTGATCTACAGAAAGCTTAGGTCTTACATGTCTGATCTTTGTCACATTCAGCATTATTTAAAGTGAACTTCTACTGTACAAAACCACAACAGATTTCATCATGTTTCAATGTATTAAACAAAAGTGACACCCCAAAGGAATCACTGTGTGTGAGGAAATAAGTTTCAGTTAATTTTCTGGAGATCTCTTTGATTCAGGATGTTGGCAGCAAAAGCTTCCCTCCCTGGCCTGCAGCAGCTGCCGCATCGCTCCACCTGGGTCTCATTCCTCTTCTGCTTTCTCTGGTGAGCTTTTAGCAGCGCTGGCTCCTTCTGCTCAGCTTGGAGCGATTACTCATCTCCTCAACAATCACTTCACGTCCCTTCTTCCTCTGCTGGAGCCTGACTCATCTGTCTTTACGTCGCGCTTCTTTGCCTTCACACAGGACAACACAACACTTCACCTGTTTTCAACAATTATGGCACCCCTGTGGTTTATAATGTATAGTTACCACAATAGATGAGTGATGATTTTCTTTCTTTTTTTATGAATGATACATACCTAAGCTCCAAGTTTCTTTTGAAGATGGTTTTCTAGGTGACCCACAAAACAAATGATGGCTGTGAATGTTTGCTCTACAGTTAAAGAGCTGCTGCAGAGGTGCAACAATGTCACCTCTGCTTTGATGAAGTAATTGCAAACCTGGAGGAAAAATGATAATTTATGACAATGACTATCTGATTGTCCTGTAATTCAATGCTGTGTGTGTGTGTGTGTGTGTGCGTGTGTGTGTGTGTGTGTGTGTGTGGGTGTGAGTGTGCGATTCATATGTTAATTTTTACAAAGTCTACTGCTATTATGGCAATTTGCATATACTCCAGAATGTTATAAAGAGTGATCAGCTTAACAACAATTAATTGCAAAGTCAATATTTGCCTAGAAAATGAACTTTATCTCTCAAAACACATTTCAACGATGTTATCTGGTCCTCTAAAGGACCAGATAACATGTTATCTGGTCCTTTAGAGGACCAGATAACATCGTTTCAGTGATTGCTCCATTAACACTGGTGTGGGTGTTGATTAGGACAGGGCTGGAGATCAGTCTGTCATGATTAAGTAAGAATGACACCACTGGACACTTTAAAAAGAGGCTGGTGCTTGGCGTCATTGTTTCTCTTCTGTGATCATCTTCTCTAAAGAAACATGTGCAGTCATCATTGCACTGCACAAAAATGGCCTAACAGGGAAGAGTATCACAGCTGGAAAGATTGCACCTCAGTCAACAATCTATCGCATCATCAAGAACTTCAAGGAGAGAGGTTCCATTGTTGTCAAAAAGGTTCCAGGGCGCCCAAGAAAGACCAGCAAGCGCCAGGACTGTCTCTTAAAAGTGTTTCAGCTGTGGGATCGGGCTACCAGCAGTGCAGAGCTTGCTCAGGAATGGCAGCAGGCAGGTGTGAGTGCATCTGCACACACTGTGAGGCGGAGACTCTTGGAGAAAGGCCTGGTCTCAAGGAGGGCAGCAAAGAAGCCACTTCTCTCCAGGAAAAACATCAGGGACAGACTGATATTCTGCAAAAGGTACTGGGAGTGAACTGCTGAGGACTGGGGCAAAGTCATTTTCTCTGATGAATCCCCTTTCCGATTGTTTGGGACATCTGGAAAACGGCTTGTTCGGAGAAGACGAGGTGACGCTACCACCAGTCTTGTCTCATGCCAACTATGAAGCATCCTGAAACCATTCATGTGTGGCTTGCTTCTCAACCAAGGGAGTCGGCTCTCTCACAGAGCAACTTCTCCCAACCGTCCAAGAGCAGTTTGGTGATGAACAATGCCTTTTCCAGCATGATGGAGCACCTTGCCATAAAGCAAAGGGAACAAAACATAGAGATTTTGGGTCCATAGCCTGGAAACTCCCCAGATCTTAATCCCATTGAAAACTTGTGGTCAGTCATCAAGAGACGGGTGGACAAACAAAAACCTAAGAATTCTGACAAAATGTAAGCATTGATTGTGCAAGAATGGTCTGCTATCAGTCAGGATTTGGTCCAGAAGTTGATTGAGAGCATGTCAAGGAGAATTGCAGAGGTCCTGAAGAAGAGGGGTCAACACTGAAAATATTGACTCATTCTGTCAATAAAAGCTTTTGTTACTCCTAATATGCATCCAATTAACATCTCTAAAGCTCAAATAATATCTGAACTCTGACCCCAGAGGAACTGGAAAAAGAGGCTTCATGGATGCAGAGCAGGGCCAGAGAGCAGAGAGAAGGACAAAGTTTTATTAGCACATTAATTGACCAGCAGCTACAAAGCAGACCTTATAGATGTTCTGGTTCAGTGATGGATTAAACTTAATAACTACCGATTGCATCAACTGTCATTTCTTATTGAAAGAGGGTTTGACTAATGGATTTTAAAGAGAACTTATTTGACGTCAAGTCTCCATTATTGACACATATCCTGTCGACTTAAGGTATTAAAAAAAAACTGATGAATTTCTCAGCAGCTCTTGTTTTTTTGACATGCATAAAACATCTGAAGCTGGAGAGCATCTCTCCAGCTTCAGATGTTTTATGCATTTCCCCCCGGAGTCCAGATGAAAGACACCAGGGGAGCCAGGGATCAGGCCATGCTGTAGCCTGTTGAGATGCTCTAATTGTTGCTGTCTGTTGTTGTCTGATGACTTTGTCTCCCCGCCCGCCTGCTGGTCAGTGATGTTCTCAGACCATATCTCAGCTTGTCAGTTTGCCGTCAGGTCTCTGGGATCACAAGCCTCCAACACATCCCTTTCTTCTTTACTTAGCTCATGTTTTCTTGGATTTTCTTGCAGGTTGGAGGTGTTGGGTGTGATTCCCGTTGGGCGTTTGTGTGGAAGATCAGAGAGTTCATCGGCTGTTCTGATCTTTTTTCATCCATTTGTATCCTGGTGGTTTGTGTGTGTTTGTCAAATGTTCATATATGTCAAAGAGCCTCGTGCATAAAGGGTTTACACATTCAAAGCTGGAATAGATGCAGTTTTTCTACTTTCTCATCATTCTAATTATGACAAGAAAGCAATTATTAAACTTGACACACATGAAGAACAAGGAATCTTTACTTGTTCTTGTGTTTGCAAGAGAACACTGCCTTTTTTTCCATCTCCTCAAAGGATACATATGATGAGAAAAGTGTGTGTATTCTACCCTATGTTCTAGCAATGCTATGTTCAGAGCTGTCACAGTTTTGGACTGTGTCCCATATCTTCCAGAGGAGTTTCCAACAACAGGGACTTTTTGGCTTCATTCCCAACAATCCTGTTTGGGTCCCTTTAATCCAACTCCAATTTGTTTGCTAGAAAGTCTGGTTCATTTTGAGAGGTGTGAATGTGTAATGAAGTGAAGGTCAAATCTGTCCCTCAAAACTCCAAATACACCTGTCCAGTTTCTCCACAAATCCACAAAATTGACACAAAATCAACAGATCTCCACATTTTTCCCTCATTTTACTGGTTTTCTTTCTCAAAATTGTCCAAAAACTATAATCTGTGACTGATACAACAATTGATAAAAAGTCACATTTAACAAGGGTGCAAATCTCGTAAAAATTCCTTTCAAATATTTCTAATAGCACCACAAAACCTGTGATTTTGATTACAAGAAAAACAATTACAAAATCCTGGATAGACTGATCAGTGTGAAATATTATTTCAATATTATTTTAAGAAACACTTGTTGGATGCTGAAACACCTACTTATTTTATATTTTAGGAATTTAATGGGTTCTATCAATACAATCTGTCACAACCGGCCCTTTAAGAACATTCAGATTTTTGACATGGTCTGAGTTTGACCCACCTGGCTTGCCACTAGAAATTCACATCCCAGATCTTTGTAATCTGCAGCTGTCTGACCTAACAGAGCCATGCTGCAGTTCATTCAAATGTTCCACTTTTCCAAGAGAAATACCCTCACCACCACTGACTTTTGCTTTCACAGTTTCTCTACTATTTTCACAGTGTTTCTATTTACCTTGATAAAGTCGCCCTGCGAAGCGTTCACCTCTCAGTCTCAGTCTCCAGCGAAGTCAACCAACTTGGATTCCTCTGTGGTGATCAGGTCCAACTTTTTCACTCCAGTAAATATCTTGAAGTTGAGAGAAGCCTCCTGTGGGGTTTCCTGAGGGGTTTCTGCAGGGGTTAGACTCCACATGTCTTCAGACTGAACTGAAGGTGCTGAAGCTGTTTGATTTTATGCTCAGTAGAAGTAATGTTGTACTCCAGGTTTCCTGCTCAGAGTCCTTATGTTTGGAGCGTCTGGATGGTGATTACTGCCCATCAGCATCAAAAGATACAATTATGTCCACTTAGTGTATTTTCCTGCAGTCAAATGATACACCATCATCTCTTGCAAATTCATGACAGGAAAAGCCTCAAACTGTGCCTTTGTAACGCTTTCTAAAACCCCCAGTGTCATTTCAACTGTAAGTCTTGTGCGGTATATTCATACCAGCTTCTCATATTCAGATTGCCCATTCTTCATGGCAAAATAAATCAGTTTCAAGATTTGCTGTAGATTTTCAGTTGCATTTCTGTCTGGAAGAACATGCTGAGCTCCTTCACCCTCCCACTGTGCGGTGGGGGTTGAGGAATCACAGCCACCAACAAAAGATTCACCCAAACTTCAGCGTCCCCCCCACTCCACTCTAAAACCACTTCCTGTTGTCCAGTTTCATAGTTTACACACAAGATATACTTTGATATGCATTAATTCGCACAGTGAAAATCATCTTAGTGCTGACGCAGAAAACATCCCTGGTCTTCCTCTTGGGGTTTCAGCCAATCAGTGCCATGGAAGCTCAATGGCACTTCTGGATTGGCTGTTTTGCAAATGTCAGATAGGAGTGTGTCAAGGTATTTCAAGATGGATTCTTTTTATAATAAATCCCCAAACCGGTGGATTTTCCACAAATAATCTGGAGTTCCAAAGAAACATCTATGTATTAATGCAGCTAATACACACAAAACTCAGTTTGTTTGTTGTGTTGTATTGTGTTCATTATCTTTATGCTCACATCATTACAATTTTAACGTGAGCAGTTTATAAATGCATTTAAACTAGTTTTTACTGTCATCTATGTATTAATGCAGCTAGCAATTATTCTAATATCACATCTTTAATAAGGACCATCTTGGATTAATTAAGTAGTTGTTTTTTTATTTTCTTACTGGGAGTAAAAAATATTTTCATGGTTGATTTGATTATGCAGATCAATATGACAAAACTGTCTCTGATATTCTCTGATACTGTCAGGTTTCCTCTCCACCAGCAGACAGAGTTAAGTTAAAGTCTGCCTTAGATAACTACCTGGTAATTTCTTCCTATATGAGCCTGAGGT
The DNA here is from genome assembly GCA_033032245.1 of Poecilia picta. NCBI lineage: Eukaryota > Metazoa > Chordata > Actinopteri > Cyprinodontiformes > Poeciliidae > Poecilia > Poecilia picta. Next base: position 18,816,797 of record CM065375.1, read on the forward strand.
GGGGGTTTTAATTGCCTGTGTGTTTTCCTCTTGTCTGTAATCATCATTAATGTGATTCAATCTGGTGCTTTAATTTGAAAGACCTGCATGGAGCCAATCATCACTCGAGAGTTGATTGGTTTAATAGCCAGCATTCGGGCTGAATAACTTTTCTCACAGAGCTTAGGTTAATGAAGTTGTGCCAACATCGCTAATCACCGCATCTCTCTCTCCTCTGTTTTTCTTCCATTGTTCATTCATACCACAGTCATTTCTTTCCATGCAGGGCGACAGGGTAACACACACAATGAAACAAAACTAGAGTGAGTGTCAGAGTTTAGAGCCGCACGGCCCAGTGTGTCGCGTTGCGTCGGTGTGTGTTGGGCTCTCTCCAGCTGAGAAGTAAAGATTAGCAACAAATTAATCCTCCTCCAGCGGCCCATAATCCTCTGCTGATAGATGGTGGCAGATGTTGTGCATGGCTGCAGGCTTGTTCTGAGAGTTCAACAGAGTATGTGTTGTATATGAGGTGCGTAGAGCGAAATCACAGCCTGTGAAATTACAACACAGGGTTATAATCTGACGGAGTGTCCAGAGAGGACTGGTTGGCCGTTGTTTAGACAAGTTCCTTATTCCTGGTTGCTCTGTGCCCCTCGTATACAACATATACTCTGTCCAAACATTAACCCTGACTGAACTGTAACACTCTAGTGGCATTTTGCTGATCTTCATTACTAGTATGCTATATAGTAATGAGTTCAAGATCTCTCACTTCATCACTAACTAAAGTAAATCCTTCTTAGCAATCTGCTTCCTTCGGCAAACGTTTAGAACACACAACACTCTAGCTGGTTCTTAATGACTGTTGGAAATTGCAAATCTGTCATAGTCAAAGTCACTATGAATTTGTAATCTGTCTTTTCCATGCTAGTGGGTAGCTTTGATTGCTCGGCAGATAGTGGACCAGGTAAGATTTGACTTCTGAAACGTGTGTAGGGTTCCTCGTGTTGATTTTTAGTTGCATGTGGTATGGTACTTGTTCCGGTCAGTTTTTCCTTTTGGTGCAGAAGGTGTAGGCTCTATTTGTTGTCGGTCGTAATAAGCTGCTCCCACAAGTGCATAAGTCTGGGCTAAAGGCCAAAGGGCGACAGACTTTTTCAGTCAGAGCTCTGTGGCATATTACCTCTTAATTGACTTTATTCGTTAGATTTATTGGCTTGTCTACACTGGTCCCTTTTATTAGTTGTTGATATTCTGCTAGACTCATTACTGTTTTGCCATTACAACCTTTTGGTACAAATGATGAAAGAATATTTTTTAAAAATCATTAGACTGGAAATTTTGATGTTCTTTAGGCTTATAGAAGGCCATTAAATCTCTCACATGACACTAAATTAGTATTTTTTGATCTCATAATCACTGAATTTTCATAAAGAATCATTCTTACAGCCAGCTTCAGCACCCTGCTTTTACTGAAACCATGAGCTCAGAAACGTTCCCTGGAAGTAAAAAAAGGGCATCTCTGTTATAGTTCACATCTTGTGTTTCTCTTCATAACACTTGTGGGTTCTGCATTATTTATTGTTCTGCTGTTCTGGCTGCTGTACCAAATCCAAAATATGCACAATAACAAGAAAGAGCTCAAGGGTTTCGATCTAAACTAAAAAGTCGGAAAGAAAATAAACCTGTCCTTGTACGTTTGCCAATATTTGAGTGTAATTATCCTGTAATTTATTAGTGCATGTTCGCTTTATTGAAGCTTACTCAGGCAGTACCTGTCAGCACGAAAGAAATGAAAAAGCTTCCACTTTCCCATGACCTTAGCTAACTCTGAGCTGAGGAATCCAGTCAGTCCAAGCAGGTGAGAGGACGGTGAAGGCCAGATGTTGGCAGACGCTTGTAATGGAAGAAACCTGGAGTTCCTGTTGACTGACTGGGCCTCCACACCCAACCCAACTCTACTGGCTGCTTTTCCGTTTCATGCTACAGGTGCCTTCAGAGGGCGTCTAGAACGGACTCACTCTCTGTTCGTCAAAGACAGCGGATGGACCTCAGACAGGATTATCAGGAAATATTCCAGCTGTCTGCTTCACTGTCTGTGTCTATGATGTGTATAATTGAGGAAATGCCTGGAGGCATCAGAGCGGACCGCCGTACGGAGATAAGTTCTGTGCAGACAGATTGGATTTAAATCTTACCTCAGAGTGCGTGTGTGTGTGTGCGTGTGCGTATGTGTGTAGGTGTGTGTGTGCGTGTGTGTGTGTGTGTTAGGCAGATTATTCATGATGTGAGGAAAAGGCTGTTTTCTCTTCATTAGAGAAGGTGGACATATCGTAGAAACATGTCAGGCATTGGGCGCGGTCCATTTACCCAGGTCAGAGTAAACCATCATCCTGCAGAATAAAGTTGCTGTATTGAAAGTGAAACAAGTTTTTCTACATCTGTACTGAGCAATCGAACATCTTCTTCCCCCACCTGTTGCTGCATACTGCTGGTCAGACTGCTGCTAAGCTTTTCTATGCAGTCTTGGCCATGAATAAGTGCTCTTATTTAGATACCGTCCAGGTGTCTTGACACGTCCAGGGTCGACCTGGCTGATGTCCTTCTCTCACAAGCTTAACGTTTCAGTGGAGCGAGTTTGTTGCTCAACGAGGGACTAACATGATGGGAGAATTGCACCTAATGTTCTTCACACTTGTTCATCCTGATGTATTTTGGCATCAGTTCTTGTTAGCCCAGCAGATCAACGTTACCGCAGCTCGGGAACTCATCAGTGAATCCTCATCACGTCATTCAGTCGGTTTGCTCTGTCCACTGCTACTTAGTATGATGCACAAATGAGTGAGGGATTTGGAAGATATTCCACAACTGCATTAATTTGTGTGTGAACCATCGATTGGCAGCATAGAGACTGCAGAGCAGCGTGCTGAACTGCATCATTGAGGAGCAGTTTTAGCGATGAGGCTATCAATCACAGGCGTTTCTGTACAGGACTGTGTGTTAGCAGGATGTAGAGGCATTGGTTGCTGCTTCTGTCTCTCTCCTCATCTGCTGAAGGTCACAACTGTCTGTTCAGCTTCATTACACTAACAAGCACTCAGCTCAGCCCCCCAGCAGGGTCCAGAGTCTTGCCAACAGACAGATCAAGGTTCTCATGCAGGAGGTACCTAGTAAAATTGTGGTCAGTGACAACCTTGGCATAATCAGCTCTTTAATTCTAATCCAGTAGTCCTTAGAAATCTGCAGTGTATTTTTCTCATCTGCTCTGATGCCTGCTGAGATGCCAGGAAGGCTGCCTGTATTCTTTCCTGATGAGATGGAAATTCTGCAGACAAAGTGTGGATCTTCACTGTACTAATATTTGGTGCAGAGGCAGATCCAGATTTATGTCTGTGGTAAACAGATTTGTCACATCGTGACGATGCACAGACAGATGAGCAAATGTGTGTTCCGATACTCTCATTGTTACCCAGCAGATGTGCAAATCTGCACACTACTCCAGAACGCTCGCCTCAAGCACGAGCTAACATGGTTACAGAATGATCTGTGTCCAGTCATAGCCACTAAATCAGCCATGGATCATTAGCAGAAAATGAGAATATGGTCTCCTAAATGACCTGGAGGAAAACCTCTAAACACCCACATGCTCATTTTGAGTCTCTTTGTGGGTAGTTTACTTTTTTAGTGATTGCTATGTATGTCCTTACTCCTGCTGTCTGTTCCATAGAGAGGCAAAGTGCTGTGGGTCAGGGTGAGTGCTTTATCAGAGCAGTTCAAGCATGTTGGCATCTGGTTCACAAGTACTGGGAGAGTGAAGAAGGAGATAGATGAGAACGACAGTCCATTGTGAATATGCTGAAGAACAGAGTAGTGCATCTATATTCTATCACCTGCAGTCATGGTCTTCATCATCATCTCTTCAGTGCTCTATCTGGGATTTCTCCCATTGAGTTTGATTTCACCAGTAGAATCTTAACCTGGTCAATCAAGAAACAGATGGAGGAGTTAGGTGGACATGACTTTGATTTTCTTCACTGTTTTAGAATTGTAGTCTGCCGTTCAGTCTGTGTTGGCCACACTTCAAAATGTTGAACAAATAAAGTTGGAGCAAGTTTAATGCTTAATCTATTTTTTACTTTGTGGGACAATAAAGATTGTTTCTATTCTATTTAAGACATTTTATCGCTGCTGAAGACGTCGATCAGCTCAACACTTCTCTTTTCACAGTGTGGTATGATTGTTTATAGAGTAGATGCCTTCATGCCTTCATGGTCAAACTGGCACATATGCATGAGGGCAGTGGCGCAAAAAGTGGGTATGCAGCACATGCAACGCATGGAGGCGCAGCACCAGAGGGGGCGTCAAAACCCCGTCTAGAGGGCGCGGCGCGCCGATGATGTCTTGGCATACACTTCAGCACACCCTAACGCTCCTTCACCCTGACGTACCTTCCTTCTGGGGTATTTGGGGGGAAAGGCGGGATTTATGTTTTTGTGAGGGTCTTAGAGATTGGGTAAAATTAGATCTAATTGTTTCAAACTCCAGTCCATGCCTTCAGCAGCTTGGTAAAAAGTAGATGCATAGCTTTGCTAACATCCAGAACTGGACCCTGGTAACTCAAAGGCTTCTTTTAGCACTCTGTTAGAGATTTTAAAATCTTATACTACTGGAAGGGGATATTTGGCAGACCACCTGCTATATGCTTGTTAATGTCTTCGGTAAAATCAAGACATCTGGATGTGAGGATAAACTGCAGCTCCAACGGTGCATCAGAATGGGATGCCTCTCTTGACAGCTAAGAGCCAAAAACCATGACAAAAATGAATGTAGGCAAAACTGAACATTAGCCGATGATCTTCTAATTCAGCTGCTGTGTGTAGATGGCAGGGTCAGAAGTTAGAGGAAACAATGTGAAGCTAAGTGGCCATTTAGCCTTGTGTTCCTGGTTCAGACGTGTGGTTTTGGATATTTTCTCAGTCTACTTTGTTTCCTTTGGTTCCACCTGAGCCACATTGAATTTATAGCCACAGTGTCCTTATTGGCTACTTTCAGGTGCATGACACACCATGTCCTGAAGCTCAAATCATCTTAAGCATAAGGAATTCCCTTTACTTTAATGGTATTCATGAGTCCAGTAAGGAGGTAGGGGTGGAGGTGTTGAAATGTCTCATTCTGTTTACTCAGTCATGGATATTTAAAGACAGTTGATAGAACAATGTTTTCAGGGTCTCTGTTTCATTTCTCTGACTTGTCTTCATGTCTCCTAATGTATTTTATACATACATATCTCCTGTTATGATGTTGGACCTACATACAGTCATGCCCCCTTAGTTTTCTGCATGGTGTTTCTGTATTTCATCAAATTATTTCTGAAACCCAGATACATAAATTCACTTTTGTGTCTAAATATTGCCTTTTAAAATATATTTTTATTTGAATTATGGTTATAGTTTAAATGTAAAAACTGTATTTTATGGCAGTAACAACATCAGCGGGCTGCTCTATAAATATTAAATAGTAATACAATATCGACAGGCATAGTAATACTCATCTTTTTCCATATCAACAAATCACATTTTTCTGTGATGGGAATGAAAAACCAGGACAACCTAAAGCTCCACAGATGGTCCAGACTTATTAAATGTGTATCATTTGTTAAATTCATCATCGGTTTTCCACACTTTCAAAGTCCTATTCATCCAAAGCCATAAGCTAGATGAACATCCATCATTATTTAGTATTTCTCTTGCTTGTCAAGTCTGCGCTGTCCTTCATCATCTTTCCACAGAGTGATTTAAAGAAAGTGTGTTGGAATGGAAGTGTTGCGCTGGCTGATCCTGCTGATCCGCTGCCAGCAGCTGCTCTGCATAGAGTTGAATAAGGAGCTGAAATCCTGCCAAACAAACACTGAACTGTAGCTTTGCCCTTGGCATATAGTCTGCTTGCTTTCATTATTCATCCCTGTAGCTCCAGGCATCTTACCTGCAGTAAATGGTTATTATTCATGGTGGTATGAAATGTCATACAACACAAATTTGGGACAGTTTAGGAAATGTACAGCCTAAATTTTTCTATTTCTATGTTTGCTGTGGACCGGGCTGATCTCATGTTTGATTTGCTGATATTCCTTTGTTACACTGAAGCCGGCGGAGGCTGTTTGTGCTTGGCATCAGATCACATTGGTGTCTAAACTGGTAACCATCCTCAATGGATGGCTTTTAGCTAAAACCCGAGCTGCTACTGCAGGTTGGCACCAAAGCTGGGTGAGTTGAAAGTTGAATATCGGACCTGGGATATTCCTCATATCCAAGTTTAGCATGCTTTAAAGATTAGAGTTAAAAATAATAACAAAAAGCTAAATCACATTTGATGAGGTGATACATAAAAATAGATTTGATCAATTAGGGGGAATGTTGATGCTCTTTTTTAATTTCTTTTCACAAATAGCTTAGCTTGGTAGAAACCAGCGTCTTGCTCTATGTCCAGAGGGCCCAGGGCTCCGGCTGTTGAGAAACAACTGATTGCTGGAGGCTATGGCCTCTGAAGTTCAGTATTGGATCTGATTTTACCCAGTCGTGCTAACATTTGGATGTGACATACATAATGTTCCAGCTCTGTAAAGCTCACAGTAATTCTGCTGTCAACACTGAGGACCAGGGAACATAAACTGTTTGTCAGCAATAAAATGTCTTATACGTTCCTCTTGCTCTGATTTGATCTGCTCAGTATTTGGAAGTGTGGCCAAACACAGACTCAATGGTTTTATCCACTTCCTCTGCTGCCACTGCCAAACTACAATCATAAGCAGACTACAAAGAGCAGAATGGAGCAGAATCGTGTGGGAAACCTTTGGCTACAAATACACCAAAGGTTTTATAAATCGCAAACTGTTTCAAAAAGACTGAAGTCAAATACAACCCAATCCAAGAGAAGTGGAGAAGCAGGTCTTTGGTTTATTGATAGAAAGCTATGAAGCAGAGGCCAGCTAAGGGTTAACCTATCAGTATATTTTACAGTGCATATCTAGTCAGTTGAAAGGTGTTGCCTCATTCTGGTAGCAGGACAAAAAGTCAACACAATAGTTCACCTTTTATTTCAAAGTAAGACTTAAAGCACCAATCTACAGAAACATTTCTGTGAAAAATAAAATTAATTAGTTTCATATTACACCTGTGGATGGATTCAAAATGACAAAACAAGGCTGCTGTGTGTCTTTATTTTAACTTTTGAGACTCCATTCAGACAGATTAACTGGTTTCCTCTGTGACTCTGCTGATCACATCATGCACTGGAGTACTTTGAGGTATGTCATGAAGTATTGTCCTGTATAGTTTGTCTTGTGCCACCAATTAAAGAAAAGGTCGTCTATAAACTGGCTTTAGGTCTTTAGATTTGTTGGTGCAGGTGGTTCAGCTCCTGTGTTTCAGTGGCAGTCAGGATTCAGCCCTCCTTACCCTGTTAATGTCTCAAAGCTCTGAACATCTGGTGCCTCTGGAACCTAAGGAAGTTGCAAAAATATACAGTTCTAGAGAGAAAGGGTACCTGGTTGTTTTATGCATAATTTATGTCAAATAAATTCATGGCAAAAAATGTGTGTCTTTTCTTCTTAACATGTTTTTTCATTGTTTTATTTTGTTAACTCAAAATAAAAAAATGAAGGTTCTGTGGTTACCATGCAATATCTTTACATTCTAAAGAATACACAATCCCTCTAAAACCTTTTTATTTTCTGCTTATTTTATCTTAGAAAGGAAGCTTCATATTTTAATATAAGTTGTTAGGGTTGACCATAACCTCCATCACCACACAAAAATATTTCCGATATGATTTCAATCCAGTTTGCGTTCAGGTTCAGACAGCTTGAAGTTGGAAAACAACAACTTAATTACAATGTCATTGAAATCCTAGTGATCATAAATGTATATGACTGAATGAGATAATAGCAGCATATAAGTTTTCTATTTTCTGCCTCAGTCTTTATT